>VZSG01001105.1:72058-119648 GCA_013398315.1 Nothoprocta pentlandii | reverse complement strand
AATAAAATAAAATAAAATAAAATAAAATAAAATAAAATAAAATAAAATAAAATAAAATAATAAATAAAATAAAATAAAGGTGTTTTTTCCCCCATGTGAGGATAAAGAGCCCCCAAAAGCTCAAATCCTTCCTGTTTTTCCTGCTTTTCTGCAAACACACTCATGGGAAGTGTCCGGCTTTCAAGAGAAAAATTTGCAAAACCCATTTGCAAACCCCGGTGCTGTGGCAGATCCTGGAGGGGATGGAGGGCACGGGGATGGGCACGAGGATGGGCATCTCCCCATGCCCTTTTTGCACCTCTCAAGAAAACGAGAACAAAAGGCAATTGAAAAAGACCCCTCCTTACGTTGCTGTTTGTTTTTTGTTTATTTTTTATGCAATAAGCCGCATATAATGAACTCATCCCCACTAGTCACTCGGTGTGTCATATCCTGCCCAGCTTTTCATGGAAAACAACCCTATCCTCACCAGAGACATAGACAGTGCTGCCACTTCACCCCTTAGGGGTGCGATGATGGCTCCAGAATTTTATTTTATTTTATTTTCCCTGTATTTTCCTGTTGGACCTCGGTGCAGCCCTTGCAAAAGGAGAAGAAATGCAGACAGCAAAGCCTATTTTCTTGCAAAAAGGGCTGCTCCGAGCCCGCCCTGTGAGCACAAATGAGCCGTGGAGCTGTTTTCACATGCGCTTGAAACCGATATCGCACCTACGTCTGAGTCACGGCGCCCGTTGCCCCAGCGCCTTTTTATATATATATATATTTTGTATTTTTTTTTAAATTTGATGTGCATGGCAACACGCGGGCGGTGACGGGCACCCTATCGCTGCTGCATCTGCAGCCTCCCCTTTGCAGAGAGGTGAAAACGTGGGAGATAAGAGGAGGAAAAAGCCCCGGTGCACCAAGGCGTCTACCCACAGCCCCGAGGGTTGTCTTAGCTGCAGACATTTAGCTGCAGAGCAACTGGGGTTGCAGCAGCAGCACTTTGGGTTGCAATTCGGCAATTTTGCAGTTTTGCAGTTCTGCAGTGTTGCAGTTCTGCAGCTTGGCAGTTCTGCAGTGTTGCAATTCTGCAGTTTTGCAATTTGGCAGTGTTGCAATCCTGCAGTTTTGGAGTTCTGAGGTGTTGCAATTTTGCAGTTGTGCAATTTGGCAGTGTTGCAATTCTGCAGTTTTGCAATTTGGCGGTGTTGCAATTCTGCAGTTTTGGAGTTCTGAGGAGCTGCAGTTCTGCAGTTTTGCAGTTCTGCAGTGTTGCAGTTCTGCAATTCTACAGTTTTGCAGTTCTGCAGTGTTGCAATTCTGCATTTTCGCGGTTCTGCAGTGTTGCAATTCTGCATTTTCGCGGTTCTGCAGCTGTGCAACCATGTGCTGTCCCCAGGCTGATCCGGCCTCCTCGGAGCTGTCCCCACGCAGAGCCGGGGACTTGGCGGTGACCCCGGAGGGGGGTCCCGCAGCCCCCAGGCCGGCTCCCCAGCAGGGTCTCGACCTCTGCTGCCCGTGGCCCCCGTGGGACCCGCCGGGAGGTCGGGGATGAGAAACGGGATGCCAGCAATAACAGGCAGCCGTGACGGGCTGCAGATGCTCCCCTGGGGAGGTGGGACCGGGCAGGGGGACACGGGGCGCAGGGGATGCTCCGAAGATGCTCGGAGCGGGTGCGGGTGGCCTGGGCACCCCCTGGCCCCCCACGCTCTTTCTCTTGGCACCATCTAGTGGCTATGGGGGCTGAGAGTTCGGCCCTAAACCCGGGCGGGCAAAAAGAGGGTGGAATTTTAAAAAAAATAGGAAGAAAAGCAGCAAAACCGCCCACGGGTTGCTCCTTTGGCCGGTTGGAAGAGGTCCCTGTCCCCGTGCCGTGCCTGGCATTCCGGTGGTGTGGCCCAAGCCCCCAGCCCTGTCGCTTGGGATTAATCAGAAATAAGAAACAAATGTTGCCTGGTGCATCCCGGAGTTCAGCGGGAGGGAAAAGCTACAAATCTCCCGGCCCCGTCTGGGATCGCTTGTTGATCGCTGCGGCTAATCCCGGCCTTGGGCTTGGCCTTGGAGGGGAGGAAGATGGATGAGGCTCCTATATATCGGGGTAGGGAAACAAGAGCGGAATTCCGTGTGGAGAAAGGCCCCGGATTTAGCAGTGTCCGACCTCCTTCCATCCATCGGAGCCCTTCCGGACCCGTCACAAGAGGGAGACAAAAAGCCGAGAGCAGCAGGCACTTTGGCCTGGAAACCTGGATTTGCAGTGAAAATATGGAAATGTTTCCTCAACCAAGTGAGAAGTAGAGCGTTCCAGCTCTCCGTGGACTGGGATCTGCCTAGGAAAACGGCACGGACTGAAGCTCTCCCTTGAGCTCGCTCTATGTTTTCCACAAAATGTAATTTCTGGATTTTCCAAGACTGTTTTGAGTGGAGAAAATACTTAGTCTGTATAAAAACTGTGAGCCTGACTAAGGGGAAAGCACGCACCTCCCAGAGAGCTGCAAGGAGAAAGACTGAGGACCTTCAACACGTCCAGAAGACACTTGGACCTCTGCCATGGTGGGTTTCTGCAGCTCCCCAAGAAGGAAGCGGCCGCGTCAAGCTCGCTGTGCTTTCAACTTGAGCTTCTCCTGGTGCTGAGCAGCGTCTTTCACGCACCGCTGCTACCGCGGTGCCAAGCCAAGGGAGCCACGTGGCCCAGCCCAGCCAAGGTCATTGCCACGCGGCGCCTGCCAAGCCGGCGGCGCGTGCGGCCAACACGGCAACCCCGGGCCAAGAGGCCTCATTAGGAGCTGTTCGTCTTCATCGTCGCGACAGATAACCTCGGCAGAGCGGGCGGCCGGGGTCATGTGCAGAGCCCTCCTCAGGTGGGTGGCTTTTGGGCGGAGAAAATCCAAGAACGAGAAGACTGGAGGCTCTAGAGCGATGTAGACCCAATAGGGTGGCAAGGGAGCACGCCGTGGGCACCCCAGGCCACCACAAACAGGCCCATCCCGATGCCTGCAGCTACATTTGTGCATTAAAACCTGGAGGAAGTCTAAAAGAGCTGTCTCTAAAACACTCAAGATGTACTCAAAGCTCGGCTGAAACGAGCTGTGAAATCTCAGAGCCGCGCCAGGGTTGGGAAAGAGCAAGGGGAAAATCTGTTCCAGAGGTTCAAAGGGCACAAAACTTGCGTTTTGTTGGGAAAAAAAGCATGCATTAGACTACACACTGGGAAAACTCTTCCTCCTCCTCCCCAACCCAAGCAAGATCCAGCACTGGAGGAACCTTGTGGTGGGACTGGTGGGAAGCGGGATCTAAAATTAGCCTGGACACAACTTTGGCTGGCGGAGCGGAAGCGTCTACGTCGACGCAAGCGGGAAGGCTCGGCCGGGAGCAGGACGGAAAGGAGCTGCACGTGCCCGCCTGGCCACACCGGTGCTCGCCTGAGCTCAGCCCACGCGTTGCCGTGAGCCGAGACGCGCCCGGGACCCTCGCCCCTTGATGAGCCACCGTTGGCACCGCGTGCCCAGAGGGTCCTGGTGGCCCATTCCCCTTTTGCACACAACTCAAGCCTACGACGTGAGCGGTCTCCTGTTCCTGGAGGGCCTGGAACGGTGCCACCGTTTCCTTCCCCTCTGCACGCTCCTCGTTTGGCCGATTTTCCTTGAAACCGAAATGCCAGGAGACGGCCCATCCTGCGCTCCGTCCTCCCGGCCGCCGTGCCAGGGAGAATTACTGCTCGTATTAATAGCTGCCCCTTGTTTCAACTTGCTGACACCGTGAAGATGGTTTTAATTAAAACTCATTAGCGGCAACCTGTTACTGAAAACGAGCGTGGCTAACCCGATTACAGCTCCATAGTGATCCTGCTCTTCCCAGAAACCTGCCGTGGGTGCGTGCAGGCCCCATCCATAGGGATGTTCTTCCCAAGGAGAAGGGGCTCTGATATCCCGGATGGATGGAGAGCTGGACTTTGGGACATGTCGGGAATTTTCTGGGGCGCTGGAGGTGGTCAAGGCCTCGGATGCCGGTGCAGAGAGGGCAGGGAAGAACCGGTCCCCATGACCATGGAGGGGAAAGGAGGAGAAAACAGATGGATGGATGGAAACAGGAGCACAGGCAGACCTGCCAACACCAACTGCTCTGGTGCCTGGTCCTTGCGGTGGGCCCAGTTGCCCCAGTTCACCCCCAGAGCCACGATCTGAGCTGCAGAGCGAGGCTTGGCCCCGGAGGACCTCACCCCGAGCTGCCGTGGGCTGCCGAGCAGCGCGCAGCCAGTGAGAAATTACGGACGGCTCCGATCCCGCTATCCCGCCGGCCCCTTGCACTCCCACCTCGCCGTCCCCCGCCGGCAGCTGCTTCCCATTAAGCGTAAAAGCTGACAAGGTGCAGGGCTGGCGCGGAGCCTCCCCCGGCAGGTAATTTTGACGAGACGCAGAGGACCCCGGGCCGGGTGTCTCTGATGGGTTTCCGGGGCTGTTATCAGCTCCGTGCCCCCAGACGGCTGCCCTTGGGCGGCGGGGGCGGCCAGGAGAGCCCCTTCCTTGGGGTTGCAAGGGATGGGAGGAGGGACGGAGCGCTCGCCGTTCCCAGGCTCCGGCTCGTTGCTCCAAGGACGTTGCTGAGCTGCTGGGAGCTGCCGAGGTTGCACTGGTTTCCATGCACATGGGTCTCCCGGGATTTGGCCCTTGGAGCCCCAATTCCAGCGGCGGTGCCTGGTTTGTGGAGCGCGTGAGGATAAAAGGCAAGTTAAATATTGGACTAAAGAGCGTCACGAGAGCTCTGGGGTGTTTTAGGAAGGCTGCCACACATTGAGCTGCAAAAAAAGCCCAGTTCTCCCAGTGTATTTATTTTTCTGGAGCTTAGAGCTGTTTGAACAGTGGATACCGATGCCCGGGGCGCTCGGTTCCTTCCAGGTCATCTTGGTGGAGACCCTCTGTGCAAAACTGGTGTGGGGACCCCTGGAAGAAACACACCATCATGGGGAGAAGCTGGGGTCCATCCAGCACAGCAGCTAGCCAGTTGTGGTTGCTCATGGGCATCGTGGCTTTAATGGGTGTTGCTGGTTTGGGGCACCCAACAGGGACCCGGGGCTCTGCGGGTGGCCCCAAACCCACCCGTGACATCGTGGGCTGCTTCCTCTCCCGGCACCCGCTTAAGGAGCCGCGAGCAGGACACGTGGGGCACCCAACGGAGCCGCCGAGCGGGGCCGAGGTCGGCCTCGCAAAACTCCCTCCTGTCATTTACTGATGCTAATCAGGCGGCAATAAAACCCGCGATTGCCCATCTCATGAGCGAGATCACAGGGAGAGCAGGAAATGAGCTAAGTTAATCAAATTAGATGAAAGACAAGAAAAAAGGAGGCTGAGGATCCCATATGGGGAGCAATTTTATTAGCGCTCCGCACTCCTGGGGAAGGTTTTGATGGGAAGAGCTCGGGCATTAATCTGCCCTTCCAACGTGCTGCCCACAGACCAGACAAGGCAGCTCGCTAGCATGGGAAGAAGGGCCCCAAGAAGGGTCTGAGATGTCACCAGGACACGTGAGGACCAGGCTGAAACTTAGGGCTGCTGCATACATCTGCCTTGCAGGGCACACATGGCCCAAGAAGAGAGACTTCTTAGGATTTGGGATTTCTTAGGATTTGGGATTTCTTAGGATTTGGGATTTCTTATCTCTCCCATCAATCCTGCTTTTGCTATTTAAGACCTAATTTCAGGTGTGGTGTCCAGCATGACATAAGCCCCTCTATGCCCCTTTCTCCTACTCTGGGCTACAGAGATGGAAATGTAAAGAGCAGGACGCGTCTTCCCATCTTGATCTCACATTTGATTCCTTCTTCCTGCCTTTTCCTGGATTTTCGTAGCAGAAGGAATGAATATTTCATTGCATTCTTTCTGGCACGGAATTGTCTTGCAAGTCACCACAAAAGCCTGGCAAAAAGCTAAAAGATGAAAGTGAGGTTTTGTGCATACATTGCATTAAGCCCATAACTTTGAGACCACCCAATAAACCAGGCTTTATCCTAAGTGGCGATTAAACCTTTCCATTTCCTATTAGCGTGGGCATCATGCTGCCATGGTTTGGCTTAGTGTGGTCCCCAGGACAAGGGGTGACACTGGGATCTCCTGGGGTCCTCTTAGGTCCATGCAGATGAAATGTCCAGCAGTACCTCAGGCACCATCTGCATCCCCTTGGCCAAGGTTTTCCGCATGGAAAAGCCAGGTGTTCTTCCTCTTGAGGAGCAAGTCCAAGCGGGGCGAGGTGGCGATGGCTTGAAACCAGGCCAGGATTTGTTGATCTCAATCCTAAGCCGATAACATCCCCGGCTCCACCAACGGCCAACTCCTGCGGCCCAGGCTCGGGAGGGAGGAGAGCTCTTCGGAAAGGGCTTCCATCTGCCACCCGCTTAATGAATCCCACATGCGGGATGCAGCTGAGAGGTATCCGTCGGGAGGTTAAAGGGCTGTAACGGATACTACACAAACAGAGCCTTCCTCGGCGTCATCGCGAGGCCAACGCTTGTGCACGCAGCAGGTTGGGTGGCTTCCTACACCACCATCAGTTAAATAAGCGAGATGAAGCAGGAAAGAGAGCAAGCCATGGCCATCTTCTTGCCCTGTGCTAGAGGTCCCGTGTTTTAGTCTATCAGGAAAGCCCCCAGCTATTCTTTTAGCCCCGTTCACCTGCCCTCAGCCATTTCCCTCCGCGTGCAAAGAGGGAAAGGATTTGACTTGCAAATGCTGTTTCAGTTCCTCTTTGAGAAAGGAGCCTTTTGAGAAGGGAGAGGTCGCACCAGAGTTGTTCTGCCGTCTGCTTTCCCTCCCGTAGCCCCCAGTCCCCCCAGTGCCCGCACAGCTGGAGTGGGATCTTTCTTATGGAAGGAAGCAGGGGGAAGAAAGCGGATGAGCGAGATGTACGTGGTAGGCTGGAGAAAGGGATGTGATCTCTCTCCATCCAGCCCTAACTTCATTTTTCAGATGGTCCATGGGGCTTTACACCCAGTGTGGGGCAGCCAGGCCAGGCTAGATGTCGAATACTTCACGCTGGGCACATCTGGCTCAGAGGTGAGAGATCTCTAAGGCATGGAGATCCCCATGGCCAGAAGAGTTTGGGTTGATGCATTGGGTTGGTTGCATCCCCAGGGACATCCATCTTCCTCTGGATAGACATCCGCCCTGGTTCCAATGGTGGTGTGAAGAGTATCTGGGCTGCCAGAGTGTCATGTCCAGCTTCATGGACACTTAATTCCCTCAGACCAACCTTCTTCCCGTGCTTCCATGTCAAGCACCTCCTCTTCCATGGGCACATTGGCCTACTTTGGATCCTATATTGGTGGTCATCCTCGGTGCTGGGCATGGCCTATGGATCCAGCCCCACCTTCAGCGCAGAGCTGCCTGGCAGAGGTCTTTTCTTTATTGGGTGGCACATAAAAAAAAAAAATCAGAAAATTCTAGTTTTGTCAAAACTGAAACTGTTCACAGGAAAGGGCTTTTGAACAAGCTTCCTGTTTAAAAGAGAAAAAAAAAGAAAGAAAAAAGAAGAAAAGAAAAAAAAAGAAAAAAAAGAAAAAGAAAAAGAAGCTTTTAGAATTCATGAAATGGTCAAAAACATCCTGTTTTGACATTTCAGGTTTTGTCTTTTGGTTGGCAGGGAGTTTATGAAAGTCCCTGAAAGTCTATGAGACTTTTCTGAAAGAGGAGAAAGAACCCCCCTAAACCTCAGCCCCAAACCCAAGTCAGCTTCAAAGCACAAAGCTTTAGTGAGCCCAATACTCAAAGATTGAGCTTTTTTTTTTTTTTAATTTTTTGATTTATGGAAGGTAAAATTGAGCCTGGTTGCTTGAGGAAGTGACGGGGTGCTCGACGTCTCCAACGATGTCGTTGCCCGAGAAAATCAAAATCCCACCGCGCGCAGATCCCACGCGGAGCCGACTCCTCCGAATCCAGGTTTAGGCAGGAAAAATCCATTAATGCTAGTGTCTGTTACCTGCAGACCCCAGTTAGCCGCCGGATATGGCTTTATCCTCCGAAACGATCACAATCCTGCTTTTTAGGAAATGCGGGAGATTTGGGAAGATTAGGCTTTAGCACCTTGAATTCACCTCATCCGTGACTGTTAGCCGGAGAAGTTCTTGAGGATGCTCAGGATGGAGGGTCCTTAGGACCAGGGTGGATCTGCCTGGCTTTCACCCCCTCTTCAACCCTTAATTTCAAGGATCAGAGAAAGAGAATGAAAATCCAACCACTAGTTTAGAAAATGACCCGAAAGACTTGAGATATATTTTTTTTTATGATGATGATTTGGCCCAATTCCATCAAAACTTAGTTTGATCCCAAAAGTGCAGCATTTCCTACTTTGGCCCCATTTTCGCTTGCCACGTTTTAGCAAATTTGGGCACCTTGCAAGCCACAGCACCCGTTCCCCCGTGGCTTTTAAAGCCTTGCATGGTCTTGTGCGATTTTTGTGGTGGCAAAGAGGAACCCCAGCAGCTAATGACCTTAATGATTTATAAGCCATGACATGCTAAGTTAATTAAGAACCAGTGGACAAAATGCAAATGTAGCAGTAGTGAATTAGAGCCGATTACTAACCAGATTGCAGATGATGGATATCGGAGCTCATACGTGATGAAAAAGCGGAGCTCGGAGAAGTGTCTGCAGTCGCAACCTAAAGTCTATTAAGCCTCCTTGTTCTGGAGAGCATTGAACAAAGCTCCGGAGGAGAAAAAAAATTGGATAAAATAAATGCTTTTGATTCTCTAATGTGTTTTGAGCCCAGGCCAAGGACTCAGATGGTTTCCCTAAGAATTACGCTCGGTTGTTTGCAGGGAAATAGCTCTTTAGGTTCGCACAAGCTTTGGGGCTGGGGAAATGCTTCCCAGCTGTTGCCTGCTCCGTTCGGATGTCACTTTGGGGCTTAAAAAAGCCTTTCCCGGTCACAGATGCAAAGGGGCTTGTTCTTCGGAGCGCTTAACGTTAAGCAACGGCCCTCGAAAGAGGGGTTAGGTGGTGCACAGATCCGGAGCAGCGGGGATTTTGGCAATAAATCGCCTGCTTTGGGCAAGCTGAAGGGGACAGGGAAGATGCAAAGGGGACCCACTGCCTGCCAGCAAGGACCGAATGGGTTTGGTGGCCTCGGGGACATGAGCTCAGCCAGATGGGCCCTTCAGGACACCACGATTCACCCCTGAGGATATTGCCCCTTAGGGCAAGCTCTGGACACATCTCTCTGACGTTCTCCTTCTGGAGAGTAGAGCTTGGCTCCTCCTTCCCTCTGGTCCAAACCCTTTTGCCAACATTTTTCCTGTTTGCAAGAAGGTTTTTTTTTTTTTTTTTTCTGGGAGGAGTGGTGGGGAGACGAGCGGTCATCTGGACACTTCTGGGCCTGCGATACAGGGCTGGAGGTGCTGGCAGCTCCATCGCGCGGCAGCTGATGCTTTTGTGATGTGGCCTGTGCAGCATCCCATCTGGGAGAGAGCCGAGGCCAAGCTCACCCACTCACATATTTTCCAGAGACGTGTGACTGCACATGTGTTCAGAGGACAGGAGAAACCTGGGGAGGAGACGACCTTGCAGCTCTGCAAGGCCTGACGTCCCTCTTGGCGGTCCCTTCCTTGCGCTGGAGCCATAGACGTTCCCCATGGTGGCCACCTTTTGGCCCTGCAAAAAGGTGAGGGAAATAGACCTCCCTGAGCAAAGTGCCCCAAAAAACACTCCATTAACCTCCCAAATATCATGTGCAAGAGAGGAAGCTGGGCTGGATGCAGAGGGGATGGCCACCACGCAAGGACTTTCTCCTTGTACCCATGCAGACCATAGCACACAGGTTTTCATGCTTTTCCATGACCACTTGCTGCTCCAGACTTCTTCTGGCATATGTTTTAGGAGAGCTCCAGAGCTAAAAAGCTGAGTCTTGCAGGGAAACGCAAGGCCTTCCTGCTGGAGAGGCCAGATGGAGCTGGAGAGCGAGGCCTTGGCAAGCGGTTTTATCACCTCTACTCATCTCGGGGGCCGTCTGCCAGACTGCTCAAAGGTCAGGGAATTAGAGATGGATGCGAGAGGAGTATCGTGTGCGTCTCCCGCGCCGTTATTGTGGAAAAATGTTCCTGTTCATCCATTTCATTTTACACCAGGGTATAGCCTGGCTGGCCTGAAGCTGGCGGTGACTTGTTCTTCAAGCGCCAAGACTCTTTTACACACATGCAATAAAATAAATCACTCTAACGGGTCACATTTCAGCTTATTCTATCGCTGGTCCTTAGAGCAGGAGGCTGGAGCCCAGATCTGCTCCCAGGAGGACACAACCTGCACATCGGCCTTGGTCTGCACACATATGGGTGCTTGAAGGCTTCCTCCATCTCCTAGGTTTTATAGACCTGTTGCTACATGTCATTAGAAGTCCCTCCATACTCTTTCTTTGCTCTGAAGTCCAATTAAACCCTTCTGAGCTGATCTCTGCACGTGAAAAACCTGTGCAAAGGGACAGGTCAAAAGGCTGATGTGCCAATAACTGAGGGCTCTCAAAGAGGCAACCAACCAGGCTAAGCTGCATGCCACCCATTTGAGGGACCTCTTGGCTCTGGATTTGATCTGAATTTGCAGAAATCGTGGCCGGTTTGGCCCATAGTGTGAACAGGTAAAGAAGGGCTGGTTGCAGGAACGCAAGGAAAGGCATCTTTGCAGCCCAAGCTTTGAGACCCTCCAAGAGCTCCCAACCGTGGCCGTGCTCGCTGCCAACTGTGGCCACGTGCTCCTTTGCCCTGTGCTGGCTAAAACGCTGACATGAAGCCCTGGTTTCCCTGAAATCCTCCCTTCTGAGCGTGATAATTCCAATGCTGCAGCGATTGGGACAGGCGGTCGCCAACTACTGCAAGCAAGCGCCCTCCGTAATGAATTTCTCACGCTCCTCACTAGGCTTTTCCAGCCCTTCAAGCTCATGGATTTCCATATCAGGGCCAGATAATTCCCGGGTTTTCCACCACAGCACTTTTGACCTGCTGTAGGAAGAGCTTTGCCTTTGCATACCACTCATAAGCTTCTTGACCCAGCTCTGGTTTAACCCGTCTCCTCGGGAGCTTAGCGCTAGCTCGGCCACCTTTGCACCAGCATCCTAGAAGCTCAGATCTCAAATAACATATTGGCTGGCTCTGAAAACCAGCCTTTTTTATTATTATTAACTTTATTTGACTTTCATCATTATTAATTTTATTTTACAACCATTCCTTTTTTTATTATTATTTTTATATTTTTATTTTTGGAGCACTCTTCCCACTCTTCCGAGAGCCTTCCATCAAGGCTCTTGGTCTAGTGGTGGCAGTCACCAGATCGGACGGGGCCAAAGCCAAGCTGGTCCTACGAGGCATCCTGCCTAAAATCCTCTTCCATAAAGCCAAGCTGGTCCTATGAGGCGTCCTGCCTAAAATCCTCTTCCATCTCATCCCCTCCCCGACGTCTTCCCCCTCCACACACACTTGTCACCACTTTCCTCTCCCAGCTCTGGAGACATCTGCTCTGCCCATGGCCGATAACAGTCGTCAGGAGCAATGTCACAGCACTCACTGCCTTTAAACAATAACTTCTGCAAGCGTCTGAAATGGATGTAATTCTCCTTTTCAAGAGCCCTATCGGAGCAGCGTCCCAAATGCTTGGCTCCGGCTTCAAAGTTGGCGTTTCGCTATAAATAAATAACAGTTCATTTAAAAAAAAGGAGCCAAATTAGCCCAAAAAACTTATACAAGCAGAAGCTTAACCAATGCCAGACAGCGGGGCAATATGGATTTTTATTTTTATCCGCATGGACCCATGTGCTCCTTATCTCCTGCTGTAATTTATCCTTATAAACGAGGCTCATGATATTAAAAGAACATTATAGAATTTACCTACCGCGGCGAAAGGCCGTGGAGGTTCATCAAGGGCTTTGAGATGCTTAGATGAAAGGGGTGGCAGCCTTGACCACACAGCCTGGTGCTTCTAGTTAAACACGCACGAGTGCCTTGTGGAGCGGCGAGGATGTGCTTGAGGATGGACCTTAATTGGCCCCAGTCCCTGCACCAGGAATCCCATTGCGCTTTGCCCATTAGACCTGAAATGTCCTTGCCCAAATGGCCTCGTTACTACATGCCGTTGCGCCGAGAAAATTAAGTTATCTGCAATTCCCTATGGATTCTCACGCTTTTTCCTCATGCAAAACAGCCCCTCTAATCTCGATCCCTCGGAAAGAGCCTGGAAATGGACGCTGAAATGGTGCTGGGTGGAAGCTGCTCTTCTCAAGGTGGCCTTTGGCACCGTATGGGTGTTCAGCACCGAGTTCAGCCCAACTCTAAGCCCATTAATCCTTTGGAGCAGCTAAATACTTGACGGAAACCACCTGCCTTTGCATCTTGGAACAGGCTCAGTGCAATAAAACCCACCTCTTTTCTCATCTTCTCGAACGCTTGGGAGAAACTTGACAATGGTTTTGAAGGAGGAGCTGCCCCAGCCTCATGTACGCCCAGGGTCCCACCTTGAGGGGACAAACTCTTCCCTCCTCCTCTTCATATCCATCACATATCCATCCCAAAACCACCACAGGAAGACCAAGAACCCCTGGACTGCACAATGGTCGCTCCTGCTCATCTGGCAGCAGGATTTCCTTGGGAAGTCCTGGGAATTTTAACCCCATCCAGATGCCAGCGTGAAACCTACCCACCACTTTCTACAGTGTGAAGAAACATATAAGTCCTCCCCAACCACAACCATAGCTCCGGTTGTTGGTAGCTCAACCACAGAGACGTTGAGTGGCATCCTCTGCAAACCAGAATCTTGGTGAATCAGCCCCAAAAATGCCCCTTTCTGCCTCACAGGGGCGTTCTCTGCGTCTTTCCCCTTCCTATTCCCCGAAACCAGAGCGTGGTGCCGCGCTCGGAGCCCCGACGGCGCTCACCGAGACGCCGGGGCTTTCCAGTGAGTCAAAGCGAGGAGCAGAAACGCTCGAAGCTGTTGAGGAAAAGCGAGCGGAGGGCGAGGGGGCTGGGTTTACCTGCTGCCCCTTGTCCCAATTCGGGATTTTTCTCTGGAAATCCAAAGATGCTCTTTGCCCCACATGTTGCATTTAATTCACTGCATATAACTGTATTTTTTTTGCAAGAAATCTCCTTTTTCTCCCCTCTTTTTCAGGGGATGGCTGGGGAGGGGGTTTTGCAGCGCCTCCGACTAGCCCCGTGCCCGGGGGCATCGCCGAATTTCGCTCCTTGCTCCCTGCCCTTCCCGCCGCATCCCCCGGCGCGGCCTCCTGGCCCTTTCCTGCTATTGTCCTGCCGGCCTCCGATAAGATTAAATGCATTAAATCCGTGCCCTTCCAAAAAGAAAAAAAAAAAAAAAGACAGAAAAGGGGAAAAAAAAGCATTTTTTTCCCCCCTCTCCTTCCATATCTTATAATTCTTCAAAGTGTTGGGGAAGAGCGGATCCCACGAGGAACATCTCCCGCTCTCCAAGGCTGAATAAGCATCCCAGAGGTTGATTTTCCCAGTTTTCCTTTCGGTGGAAGCAGATGCAAACCTAAAATACACTCTACTTTTGCATGGTGAGGATGGAAGGGCACGAACATCCCCGGCTCTCCCCACGCAAAGGGCGCATTAAAACACCCGGTTTCCCTCCCGACCCATCTCTCCCCTTCCCCTCGGGGCAAAAAAAGGAATAGATTCCCGCAGAGCCAACATCTAACCCTCCCCAGAGCATATTCCCAGCTTGACAGCCTTCAAGAGGTTAATTTTTCAAAGGGGTAAGCTGATATTTCTGCACAAAACGCACATCTGCAGGGTAAATGCTATTAAGTGTCGGTGAATTACGGTCCCGGCGCACAGATCACTTGAGCCTTAATGCTACAAGCACCTTAATGTTTTCTTGAATGAAGTTTCTGCTAATTGCTTCCATATGATTTCGTTCCCTTTTTTTTTTTTTTGCTTTTTTCTCCCGTGGTTTTTCCCCTTTTCGTGCCGCAAAGAGGGAAGGAGGAAGCTGCAGGCCGGTCGGATTAAATGTTGGCGTATGAAGGGTTATGGGCCCAAAACACCTGTGAAGGGTTAAGGCTCGGCTCTGTTGGGAATTTCGCCTGGATTAACTGGAATCAAGGTTGCTATCCCTGATGAACTCCCTGCGTGGATTAAGGAGAAGGAGGGAAAAGGCGCTATGCCTTATTTTGGCATAAATCACCCCAAAACAGAGCATCCTTGGGTAGGGGGAAACGCAGGGGGTGGTGGAGATGATGCAAATTTGCTGTTTTTTGGTGAAAAAACAGGGATTGGAGGTAGAAGACACGATGCAAAGTGTCACCTTGAGAAAGCAGGAGATGGACCATAGCTGGGTAGGTGGATAACTGTAAAACAACCCCAAAAAGACACTTGCGTTTTTTCGCAAGACCTGAAGCTCGTCCATTTTTGGGGTAAGGGAAGTCACATCCCATCTGCTTCCTTGGAGAAACACTGGATAACGGATCAAGAGGAAAGCCCCGCGTTTGGTGCAACCCTCTGCAAGGCGAGACCCGGCCTCCTTCCAGCTCCGGAGGCCGCTCCAAAGGAAGGATTTTCCCGGTTCTCCTTGGCTTCCAGGCTCACAAGTGCACGGTGGCTGACGGGATCTGCTGTGCTGGCCTCTAAATGCTGGATTTAAATGCCCCGGATTTATTCCTTCCCAGGAGGGAAGTCTTGGCTAGGTGGGATTCAGCGCCCAAGTATCCAAGAAGTGGGATTTTTTTGGGGGGAAAAAAGGGAGTGTTTGGCACTGCTCCTGGTTGAGCGTGAGAAGATCTTGGAGGAGCCGGTGCATTTGAAGAGCTGCACTGCCATCTCCAGGTCTCCCTGTGCAGCAGAGACACGCCTCCATCCCACAGCGTTAAACATGGAAATATTTCATTTTAATGATTTTTCCAGAGTTTTGGGCTGTTTCCTGGGCACGGGGGGCGTCTCCTCGGCCGCTGCCACCTGTGGGGCGAGGAGCTGGCGGGCGAGCAGAGTGGGCGCTCTGCGGGCAGGGGGTGCTGGGGCACCTTGCAGGGACGCTGCGGCTTGCAGAGGACCTGCAGCAGCTTGGTGCACCCGTGAGGTGGCACTGGAGCTGCGCGATGCAGCCTTGGTGGCCTTGGTGGCCTTGGTGGCCCTGACGGCCTTGGTGGCCTTGGTGGCCGTGGCAGCCTTGGTGGCCTTGGTGGCCTTGGCGGCCTTGGTGGCCTTGGTGGCCTTGGTGGCCTTAGCAGCCTTGGTGACCCTGGCGGCCTTGGTGGCCTTGGTGGCCCTGGTGGCCTTGGTGGCCTTGGTGGCCTTAGCAGCCTTGGTGGCCCTGGCGGCCTTGGTGGCCTTGGTGGCCCTGGTGGCCTTGGCGGCCTTGGTGGCCCTGGCGGCCTTGGTGGCCCTGGTGGCCTTGGTGGCCGTGGCAGCCTTGGGGGCCTTGGTGGCCCTGGCAGCCTTGGTGGCCCTGGTGGCCTTGGTGGCCGTGGCAGCCTTGGGGGCCTTGGTGGCCCTGGCGGCCTTGGTGGCCCTGGTGGCCTTGGTGGCCTTGGTGGCACATGGGGCCTCTTCTGAGGACCCGAGCAAGTCCTCACTTGGTGCTCACTTGGTCCTCACCCAAGCAAATCCCCACTCCAGGGGCACGTGGGGACACTTCTCCCTTTGGTTTGGATTTTATTTGGGCTCTTCTGTGTTGGACGCACCAGGACCATCCTCACCCTGCCGAGCCTCAGCCCCGGGGCGGATGGGTTTGGCCAGCAAAATCCTTCTTCTTATGGGATTTTGGGGCTGTTCTGTCCATGTTTTGAATCTCCCCTCCCATTTCCTAAGGTCTTGCGTGCTCCAAAGCTCCTGGATGGGCTTGCAGAGCCCCAGATCCTCCTTTCCTCCCCACGCTTGCGGATGGGACGCCCTTGCTTCCCAGCCCTGGGGGTTTCATTGCTCTTGACACAATAAATACCCAGCTGGGTATTTTTTTTCCTCCCCACATCCCCACATTACACAGTTTTCTTGCACCTCAATCCAATGCATTTTTCCCCTTCTTCAAAGTGCATGCATATCATATATACATATACATATATATAAATATCTATACAACCGAGGTGCCCTGCAAGTGGAAAACCGGCAATTAATATCTTGGCAGAAAAGCTTTTTTCTTATTATTTTTATTGTTTACAGGAAAAAAAAAACAATTAAAACTCCCCTTTAGAGAAACGGCACGAAAGCGGCGCCCGCTTTTAATCTGCAGCCTTCAAAAGTTTCTTGGAAAGCTTAATTAAATGGCAATTCATCTGTGCATTGGCTCTGCCTTGTGAAGCCCGATAATGCCGGAGCCTTAATTAAAAAAAAAACGAACGCCGCTTTTAGTTTTTATTCTGCCAGTTCGAGGGGAAAAAGGAAAATAAGATCAGCAGCCGGCGCTGTCAATAGAGCTGATTTTATTTGAATTCCCGGTGTCCATTTGGGCAAAAATCATATTAAAAGCCATGCTGTTATTTATATTTATTTATTTATTATTTATTTATTTATTCTTTGGGGCGAGACAGGTCTTCGAGGGCTGTAAATATTGCACGGGGAAGCTGGATTCCTCCTTGGACCAGCTGCCTTCTTGCAGGATAATTCCCATTTTATATAGGATGGGGAGCGGGCAAAGATCCTGGGCCGGCTGGAGCCCCGAAGGGCTTCCTGGTGGGAATAAAAGCTGGGAAAAAGCCAAGGAAAACCCAGCAGTCATGTCCAGGCATGTAGAATATAAATAGATATATTCATATTCCCGTATATATATGGGAATAAAACTTTGGAATCTCTCCCCTCCCGCCTCCAGACAGTGACAGAGGGGCCTCTTTAATGCTAATTAATGCAACAACGCAACAAATTAATACTGCATTAGGCCAAGCTGTTAATTATCCCCAAATAAAACGAACAATAAAGGGCAATGAAAGCCGGGAGAAGTGACTTGGCTTCCTCCTCCTCATCCTCCTCAAAGGGCTCCCCGCATCCCTCCTCCTTGCGCCGGGATTTGAGGGAAAACAAGCTGCAACGGAGCAGAGAGCAAAGCTGGGTGGGACACGTCCCTTGCCTCAGTTTCCCCATCCTGCTGCTGATGATACCCCCATCGGAAGCATCATTTTGCATGATAAACTCCTTTGCAATGTTTATTTTTTCATAGCACCCCAACAAAAATCCATCAGCAACAACTCGGACCTCACTTTTCCACTCCCCCCAAAAAGCAAATGCACCCCAAGAGGTTAAAAACCACCCTTGCCAAACCGGGATTAACTGAGCCTAATATGGGATAAGCGACTGCTCGGGCTAATAACAGGAGAGAAAAATGGCACGACACGTTATTTATAAATAATAAAGCATCATTTATTAATAATCCTGAATGGAACAAAGAGCCTGGGAAGCTTAATTAATTATGGCTTGCAAAGTGCTTCGCTGACTCCTGCGCAGGAGCTGCAAGGCAAGTAAAAGATATAGTGAGAGATTGATACCGCCCTTGGCATCTCCGAGGGCAGAGGGGAATCCACGGATCCATCCCCTCCGGAAAGGAGGCAAAATTTGGGAAACTTTCCCACCTGGAAAAGCCCCTGCTGGGAAAGACAGCATTAATTGATGCATTAATCCAGCTTCAGATTCACCTTTGGCCCATGCTGAACCCGGGTGTTTCCACGCTGCTGAACAGAACTCTGGTCTCTGGCTCGTTTTTTAAATATATATATATACACATATACATATATATACATTTAAGTGCTTTTTAAAGTGCCAGCGTGTTCTTTTGGAGTCATATTAACCACGCAATAAATTTGCATAATGTGGCTCCATAATGTTTAATCAAAGCCTCTCCGGAAAGCAGTTATTATTGCCCGGGAGCTCTCATAAATTCCCGCCGTCGCCTCCGCGTTAAATACTGGAGCCGCTTGGGCTGTACTGGGTGCTAATCACCACGTCCAGGAGAAATAGGGAAAGGAGAGGGGAAAAAAATGGGGAAAAGCAGGGAAGAGCCCCAAAAAAACAATGTAAGGATTTCAATGGGGCTAATGTGGGTTTTTACCCATATTAGGGTATTTTTTGCTCATGGTCCTTAATAGCAAGGGGCGCCTCATTCCTAGGGCAGGATGTGCAAGGAGCACATGGAGAGACCCTGGGCATGTGGAGCATGAGAAATCGGATCTTCCCGCAGGCGAGATGCTTCCGCCCGTGATGGATCGGCTTGGACCTGGGAGAGCCGATCCCCGGGAGCCTAAAGGTTGAAATGCCTTAAAAGCTTAAAGATTGCAAAACGCCCCGATTTGTTACACGGAGCGACCTTTAGGACTTGTCTCATTAAACTACATCTCCTGCCCCTTCTGGGCTGCGGCGCCAGTGGAGATGAGGCCAAGGAGTTCAAAGCCATGAGCAAAAATGGTTAAAAATGTCGCTACTTAGTCCCTTTTTGGGCAAAACCCCACGCTGCACAAGGGAAAGAAGAAAAATCAAAGTGTTAATTGCCCTTTGGGCCTCCTCCAGTGTCTATAATAATTTCTCCCAGCTCTGATGTTAATAATCATGTTTTCTGTTGCTGGCTTTGCCTTTCCCTTCGAGGAACTGTGGGCAAGAAGAGGAGGGAAGACCTCTTTGTGCTGCCCAGGCCCATGCACATTCGCCTCTGGCTTTTGGGAGAATTTGGGCTGGGATTGAATTGCTTATTTTGCCTTGAACTTGGGCATCCAGCTCTTTGGCTTCCCCTCCTTTCCCACGGCAGGTGGTGCAGACCAGGACATCTTCTCCAGGCTCCTGGAGAGCCGGGATGGAGGTTTCCACGTGGACCTCCTGGACTGAAGCTCCACTGGGTTTCCATGATCCGGGTTTCCTCCCAAACCTGTTTTCTGCCCCAAAAGAAACCTCAGAGCGTCCCCAAATGCCCATCACGATGCGGTCGTGCTGCCCCATCTCCTGGCATCTCTACCAAGGTTGGTGTCGCTCAAAATATCTCCCCAACCTTCAGCTCCCACCTCCCTCCCAGCCACTCCAATCCGCAGCTGCTTGTTTGATTTTGAATTATTCTTCATTAAATTTAAGGCAATTTGGGGGAAAAAAAAAGAAGGATGGGGGGGGAACCTGATGGCAATTTGCTCTGCTTTGTAATTAGAGCTGGTAATTAGCAAATCTTTCTCTCCGTGATGGAGCTTTTCCTTTAGAAAGCGCATGGGGGGAATCAAAAAAAAAAGAGGACTGAAGAAGGGCCGTCAAAAGAGCTCAAAGCCTCGAATTAAACAGATTATATCTCATCATTTCCAAATGGAAATGAAAGTTGCAGCTTATCCGAGCAGTCGCATCTGCAGCTGGGCAGGAGGGGAAGCCAATCCCTGGATTCCAGCAGGACCGCGGGGTCCGGAGCGGCGTCCATCCCCAGCCTTGGTGGGAATGGGACAAGGTTCCTGGGTAAATGCTGAGCTCTTTGCAGTGTCTCCTTGAGGATGCTTTGCTGCTTTTCTATCTTTTCCCCCTAAAACCTGCTTTCATTAGTGAGGAGCTGCAATTATTAGGCACTTGCCAAAGCCACGTGGGCTCCAAGAGGGAGCACTGGGCTGCTTAAAAGCCCTGCAAAGCCCTAAATTTCTTGGATGAAAGGGTCCAAACCAGCCCTGCCCGAGCTCCCTCTTGGGGACAAGACGCTTTGCCCCCCAACTAGGCGAGCACTACACGCACTTGCCACCGCAACAGCCTCCCTCCTGATTAAAGCGCCCATTAGCTCGCCTTTCCCTTCCCATTTATTTATTATTATTATTATTATTTCTTCTGCTCACAGCCTCGCCGCCCTTAATTTGATCTTTTTCCCCCTTTTTTTCCCTTGAGCTCTGTCACCACCGCTCTTGTTTAATAAGTAGTTAATCAATTCCAGCGAGCCGCTGCTCCCAGCCGTGCTCAGACGCGATGCTCTGATTAATTTTCCCCCCTCTTCTCCTCACAGTTTGCTTGCCAGCAATTCGCTCGGATAACTTGCCCTGCTGGGGCACGGCTGTTGTCCCCTGGCCATGCCCGGATCCCCTTAAACGCAGATGCTCATCCCAAAAATCTAATACGGAAACGTTTCCCCAGGCAAGGAAAAGTGGGATGGGGGAGAAGGATAATGCAGCCTCCCTCTTTCGGAGAGACTTCCCAAGTGGGAAAGCACAAAACTGGTCAAGTGAGTTGCTCCCTATTATTTAGAGCAACTTGCAATTTGCAATTTGATTGATTTTTTTTTTTTTTTGCTTTTCCTGCAAATTCACGTTCTCCCGGCTCCCCGGAGGCTCCTCCTTACGCGTTCCTGTTGGCTGTAATTAAAAACAATCTGCAAAAGCAACAATTCCTCTTAAAAGCGGCTCCCAGGGGCTCGCAGGCCTTGGGGATGGATGGAGGTCACCGCTTGCTTCCCAGTGCTGCCCAGCTCTGCGCGCGGATGCCCAGGACATCTCACCCGCCGCTAAGGAATGAGCCGCCTCGGTCGCCGGATCGCGCCCGTGAGCTCATCCCTACAAAGATCATCTTCCGCATCCTTATCCGTCACGTCGCCGCCGGGATGCGGAGCGAGGCCCCGCGGCCTCCGGGGCCTCTCCGAAGGGTCTCCGCCTCCCGCGCTTGCAATTAAAGAGCCGAGATTGGGCGCCCCGCTTGGTGACCCTGCCAAGGTGCCCATGGTGGCACCACGGACGGAGCCAAACGCCGCCCGTCCCGAGCGTCAACCCGGCGCGCGCCAAGACGCGGCAATGATACCAAATTGGCTCGTCAAAGCGGAGGGCAGAGCCGCTATTAATGGAAATAATAGCAGATTACACGGGCTTTTGTCACACGATGTAATCAAAGGCAGCATCAAAGGGACGGACGGGGAGCAGGGAAGACATGCTAATGAGAGACAAAACCGCTACCCTTGCCACCTCGCGGAGCTTCAATCGAAGGATAATTGATACTAAATAATGTAATTTTGAGCGCTGGCGAAATGTACTTAAAGCCAGGAGACAGGGCTGTGGAAATGTTGGAGTTTTTGTGCTGTTTTTCTGTCATTTCCATTTTTTTTCAGCATGATGGAGTGTGTGGGAGCCACTGGAGGAAGGCAGAATAAGCTCAAGACGTCCCCAATCTCAGCAACGTGACGGGGTCCTTGCATGGCTTTAGCTTGGGGCTGCCACCTCCACAGGGCTGCATCTGCACTGGGATTTCTCCACTTATCCGTGCTTGGGCTTCCATAGAGGGACGAATCCTTCTCAGTGCAAAGACTTTAATCCCAAGAAACCCGGCTGCTGGGATGAACTAGCCGGGCAGCATCCGTGTTGGCAGATGGGGTGAGGGACGTCGTAAAGCAATTTCCTAAGGTGGAAATACTAACGAGCGTGGCTAATGACGAGCAGCAGCATGAGGGGCTCCTCGTCATTGCAGCTTATTCCTGCAAAAAAAAAAAAAAAATTCTTCGGTGGTTGCAGATTTTTTTCACTTCCTTGTGGCAAAATTAATCAAATCAGAACATTGCCCAGAAATTTTTGTTTTGCTTTTTTACTGCAGTGAGTATGACTGAGCAGCTCCCCAGCAGGAAGACAACTCTTCTGCGCCCCAGAAAATAAATAATGAAAAAGGAAGGATCTCCTCCCTTGCGTTTCCAACCGCGCTTGGCTGGCTGGTGCCAAAAACAATTACCACGGGCTAAATTAAGACTAATTTTGCCAGATCTCTTCTGCGGAGACTTGGAATGGCTTCAGAACGTAAGGATGCCCCAAGGGACTGGAGAACACGGGAGACCGTGAGACGTCCAAGTCGGTGCCAGTGTATAATATACAGCTTAGATGCTGCCTCAAAGGTATGGCAGTGTGAGGAGGAGGAGGAGGAGGGACAGCAGATGGATTCCTACTGGGCTGGACTCCCGGAAACACAAGCAACGCCTGGCTTTCAGAGCAGGTGCGATCAAGTATGATTGCCATCTTCAACATCAGCAGCCAAGATAGGCTTTACAGCTGTGGAAACACTTTACTAGAGTTTAATGAAGCCAGAACCCTTCAGACTTGAGTTGCTTGCGTACAGGATCCATATTTCAAGAGCTGAGGCATCAGCGAAGTCCAACTGTGCCTAAAGACAGAGAGGAAAACGGGTTTTGAGACGGGACCAAGTTCACCGCCTTGACCTTGGGACAGTGAACGTGAAGGCAAGTCAACGTCAGGAGTCCCCCACTTCTGGACAGCAGGACCGAATGCACAAGACTTCTTCCTATGGATGTTTTTGTCTGCTTTAATCCGGAAGAAAAGGAAGGGAACGTGATCTGAGAAGGTCCTCATGCACGGCTGGGACAATCGCCGCTGGTCGGCAGTGCCGGTGCACTGTTGAGCATCAGCATCTTTCCACATGAGATGCCATGGTCAAGGCTTTACACACACTCAAGTGGCTGCCTTTCCCCTATCAGGAGGATTAATTTCCCACGCAGGTGATTATAGGGTTTGGGTTGTCATCGGGGGGGGGAAGGCCAATGAATTACGGCAACGTATGCAGTGGGAGGCTTCAAACTCTCTTTTTTTTTTTGAAAATTCTTCTGTTTTTTGGTCAACCTGGCAGTATTTTCTAGTATATTTACTACTGTCTAAGAGGAAAAAAAATTGCCTGGGTCTCATTTTTGATGGTTTTTTTTTTTGATTTGCTTTACGAGCGAAGCTAAGAGCTGGAGGACAATAAGTGCTGCTCTGGCTATGCTTGAGCAGAGGCAGAGAAACCGAGGCGAGAACGTTATATAAGCCGCCTGTGGTCATACAAGTGATGTGTTGCCAGGCCGAGGCTACACGAGGTATATTTAGAAGCGAGTTAAATAGAGCATCGAGCCGCCTGGGAGCCAAGGGATGGCTTCAGGTCTCTCGGAAAGTGCGACCACGGACTCACCATGGCCACCTGCTCCCAAGAGCCGCACGGAGGTCCTTTGGGTTCCTGCTCAGAGCCTCTCCTTTGGAGCGAGGTGGTCTATAAGCATCATTCCCCAGGGCCTGGTTTACCTGCTCATCCCCTTTTTTTTAGCATTATTGCTGGTTTCTGTGTGCGCCTTTATTGAGCAGGTGCTTGAGAAGTCCTCCAGCCCTTCATTAAAGCTGGGATTGCGCTTTCTGAAGGTCTCCCTCAAGGCTTGTTGCTTCTGGAAGGCGTATGATTATTGCTAAGGCCTGAGAACACATTCTCTGGTTCCCCTTTACTGCAGAGATGCTCTGTTTACCGCGGATTTTCCTTCTAGGCTTGTTTTCCTCCGGCCTTCACTTGAATTTTCTTTCTTGGCCTCGTTGATCAGCAGATATTTTGGTTTCTTTGCGTTTTGATAAAAGCAGATGCAGAGAGGTTGGGATCTTCTGGGTTCTCCCTTCTAAACGGAAAGGTCACACTAATTAGTGGTCCTCATTACGCCGAGCAGTGCAGAAGACCAAGGAACGAACGGGTCGTATCCTCACCTCTGCGTAGGAGCTGGTGTGATAAGGATGCTCCCATCTACACAATACAGGAATGGTGATGGCTCCCGCAGAGCTTGGGCTCTTCAAGCTGTTATGTAAACTGAAAAACAGGCTACTTCTTCCCTTTCCATGGATGGACTGTTATATCAGCCGGGCTTGCAAGGAGGACATCACAGATTAACCCGTTGGATATCAGATTCTGGAAAAGGCTCCTCTTTCCCCTCTAAAACCGCGACCTAAAATTCTAAAAAACCTCCTGAAACAAATATTCGCCACAATTTCAGCTAGAAGAAAAGCCAGAGCTTCCTTTGCTTTTCTTCTTCTTTTCTTTTTTTCTTCTTTTTCCGCTTTTAGATGAAACCTTTGGGCTCTGATCATTGCAGGGAGATGTCTCATTTGCAGCAGACCTGCCCTGGTTTAAACAAGAATGAATCGAGGTAATAAATCGAACCCCCCTGTCGCTCATTGAACTGAGAACACTTCTTTCCCCCCATCCAGCTGTTATAAAACAGACCAAAAGAGGGCTATTTTAGATCAATAATCTCCTTTTTTTTTTTCCCCCTCTCCCTTGATATTCCGGGTCAGCTGGCAAATGGAGAATTACTCTTCCCACCGTTCCCAAACCCTCCTGTTATCGCCCTTACGAGACATCCCCAGGCCTCAGCTAAGGGCAACCGCTTCCGAGCGAGCGGGTAATAAAATAAATTGCCTTCCCAATGAGTTGGCATCAGTTTTGCCCTCAACAACACCTGGTTCCAGGAGCAGCGGTGCGGGAATCCTTGGGAATCCTTCATTCCCGCTTTTCCATTCCATTCCAGCCCAAGGATTCCGTGGAATTGCGGCCCCTCTGGGGCCAAAATCCATTAAGGAACTTTGCATTTCAATGCCATACGTGGAAATACCATCTGCTACCCAACGGCAGCGCTCAGTCGCTCCGAATCCCGCCGACGTCGCCGAGCCCGGTGGCTCCGCCGCTCGCTTTCCTGTTATTAGCAAATTAAGACGCGCTTCCTGCTGTTGATTTGCTCCGCTCAAACGCTGCAGCGGGCCCAGAAATAACCCCATTACCGGGCCAGGATATCATTTAGCCGCAACGTTAATCTTCGCTGCGCTGAAACGGGAGGTATTTTTGCAGCTGTTGTCGCTTCCCGTAGCCCAGATTGCTAAAGCTTTGGAAATCTGTTTCTTTAGCAAAAAGGGCTTCGTTTAAGTCTATTTAGTTAGAAGCCCACAGGTGACTTGCTCTAATAGCTGTATTACAAGGTATGTGCTTAAGGATGTCTTTTTGCAGGAGAGGGAGAAAGAGGAAAATGAGCTTTGACAGAGAGAGTCGGGTTTTTTGAGCATCCTTCCATGCTAAGTGCAGCCTGGTCCCTGGTGGGGAGCATCTCGTGCCAAAAGGAGCAGCACCCAAGTCAGGATGGGCTTCACATCCCTTCACATAGGGTTCTGTGCAACGGTACTAGCAGCCGCCTCGTGGTAGACACCCAAGATCTGGATCATTGCAGAGGTACCAAAGAAAAGCGGAAAACCCAGAGTGAGGGTTCACTGATCCGGGCAGGAATCTGAAGGATCCTTGTTCCTCCGTTGAGGCCGAAGAGGTTGGTAGCACATGAGTGATGCTCTCCAAAAGAAGGGGATGTTCTTGTCCATGCTTCAGAGGCGAAAGCTCAGTCACCTGCTTGCTGTAAGTGCTCTTTCCAGTCAGCGGAGGGAGATAAGGCCATTCATCTCCTCAGAGAGGTCGTGGAGCTGTCCTTGGCCACCGGAGCTTACAGCTCGGAGCTGGATATCTATTTTTTAAGACGCCTCGAGGGCTGGATTGAACCGAGTAAGAACAGGAGGAGGTGGCTTCTACAAAGGGCTTGGGAGGAGATGCCCCCACCGTGGTCCCACTGCAGTCTTGCCTCTGGGTATGAGCTAGACGAGCACGTTGGGCTTGGACAACCCGTTCGTAGCTGTTTGGGGAGCCGGGGAGCCCCGCAGGGACGCGGGGACACAGGGACGCAGTCCTTGCTCCACACACCCGTGTGGTTCTTGACAGCAAGCACAAGTGTCCTGTCAACATGATCAGATGAGACAGCGAGAGGAAGGGCTGATGAGGAGAAACGGACAATAGCGAGAGGGGAGCCTTGTGGAAACACGTGACGCCTCTTCTCAAGCCACGAGAGCTGTCGTCAAGCCCTGCTTTGATGGGACTTTTAGTTGTGGCGCCAATGCAGCCATGGCTTTCATCCCAGCATCTCTTCATCTAGTCTTTGACCTAAGAAGCCCACCTGGGTTTTGGTTGCTTTGCTGTTGAAATTGGGGTGTTCAGCAGCAGTTCTCCGAGCGTGTACAGGAAACCTGAATGCATCTGCTGGAAGGGTTGGAGGCTTTTTCACTGATTTCCATTAAGCAGCAGAAGAGAAAGGGCTAAGAGCCCGAGCCAAGCGGCCAGGCTTTGCCCCTGGGTGCAGAGCCGGGGTCAAAGCAACCTTCCCCTCGCTGTCAAGAGCTGGACTAGCTAAAGACGAGAGGAAAACGAAGCATTTGAGAAAGCCCAGGCCCTGCTCGTGGCACCAGGGCATGGGTTACGGGCAGCGTAATTGGGCTCCCTTTCAACGGGCACCGCGGTGCCAGCTTGCATCAACCCCGCCGCTGCTGAACCCGGTTGATTTATTTTTATTTACGTGACGAGGGGCAGCCCGCGAGGAGCCCGGCTGGACCGGAGCCATCGGCTGCTCCCGGGGCTCCCCGGCAAGCCGGGCACCAAAGGCATCCGTGGCTCCGGGCGCCCATCTGCCGCCTCGGAAAGCTGGCACCGCGCGCGGAGCTGCCGGGTGCCGGAGCGCCCAGGGGCTTGGCAGCAATTTGCTCCTTGCAAAAACACTGGAAAACCCAAAATATGGAGGTTTAGGCACGTCCATGGCTCACTGTGCTCCCAGGCCTTGCAGATGCACCTTTTCCTGCTTTTTTATCCCCAGCTGCTCTCTCCCAGGGCCAGCGGGATGTTTGCCTTTCCCAGCCCGCTGCTCTCTCTGCACGTAGACGCTGAAAATGTAGAAATCCGAGTCTAAAACTTGTCAAGGCGACGCCTTCCACCGGGATTAAATTGGCTTTGAAAGTGCACGCTTAAAAATAATAAAAAAAAAAAGGCACAAACAGGCAAAAATCCCAAAAGGGAAAGAATTAATAACCACGGTGTTTTCTAATAGGCACACGAAACAAGTCCGTAAATCTAAATGAAATCTATATTGCATCCGTCTCCTCTTCCGGCGCCGAGGCGGGCCGAGTTTGCCGGCGCATTCATCCGGATTTCATGCTTCGCCTTTGAACCCGGCTTATCGGCGCCGCTCACTTTGGGCTGCGCCTTGCAGCGGCGGCGCGAGCCGCGAATCAAAGCGGCCGCCGCGCATCCCGGCGCATCCCGGCCCATCCCGAGGCTGTGTCCCCGGAGCATCCCGGGAGCATCCCCGAAACCCCCGACCCCGCTGGATCCCTCCCACCGGAGAAGTTTTCCCTTTTGGGGGGCAAGAAGAGTTCTGGAGGGTTTAGACCCACGGTGCATGAAATCCGTGTCCGTGCCAACAGGTTTTCCATGAATTTAGTGGGTATAATCTCCCTTCCTTGCTGCGCTCGATGCTGCATCCCTTAACGCTAAGGTGCCCTCCTCCCTTCTCCTCTAATAGACATATATATATATATATATATATATTTTTCCTCTTTTTTCAGGTAAAAGAAGGAAAATAGCTCTTTTTTGGCATGGCTTTCATCGCGTCCTTAGGCAAGGCAGGGGAACAGCCTGCGTTGTCCTCGCGGGTTGATGTCCTCGCTCAGACCACTCGTCCCCCAAGGGCAGCAAAATCTCATCATCCCTGCTCAGTGGGGCTGTCTCAACGGCTCTGTGTTTCAGCCTGATTTCCCCCATCTTTTGGGCCGGAAAAAGGAGAAAACAGCGAGTTGAACGAGGAAGCAACGGAAGAGGAACCAACAGAGGAGGAACCAGCCTCCGTGTGGAGGTGAGATGAATCATTTGCCCTTTTACCCAGGGGAGAAGCTGGCAGGTTAAGGTCCCCGGGGTGCTTTCCAGCAAGCACATTTTGGGGGAAGACGTGTGGTTCTTTGGCACATTATTGGGGAAGATCCGCAGTGTTTTCTGGCTCACGTGCCCTGGCCAATTGCTCATCGCTGCTCCAGGCTGCATCTATAAATAAAGCCCGGGCTCTTGGGAGAAGCAACGGGTGACTTGGTTCCTCCTCCCTCCTCCAAGAGAGGCGACGGAGAGAGGACAGCCTCAGAGGGACACGAGAGCCAAGTGCCACGCAGCAAGTGCTGTTTTCTGCTGAAGAACAGAGCTGCCACCTCACGCAGCCGGGGATGACGTTTTGGTTTGCAGGAGCTCACTTGGCATCTGAGCCCATCACCTTGGGTATAAAATGGAGAGCGAAAGGCATTTTGTCCACTTCCAAGGGGATATTCATTTTCCGTGTCCTGCAAGGACAGCACCACCCACTTTGACCTTCTCTCACGTTGTGTTTCTTTGGGCATCCCCACGTCTCAGGGCTCTCCTCCACTTGCCTGCCCATGCCACCACCCTCACACCACACCAACACACCCTTGCCAGCTGCCTCTGGCATCTCCCCATTGCTAATGCCATTATGGATCTTGCTGAAGCCTCAGGCGGGCTCCAAGAGACCTTCAGCTGCTCCGGAGAGCTCCTCGCTCGCTGCCACATCCGTCACCGCAGAAAGTGGAGGGCAAGGTCTCAGTGGGGTGGTGGGGACCTTCCGAGCAGAAGGTCCTTTGCCCTTCCTTTCCACTTGGGCATTCATGGAGATATTCCAGTTCCTGGGCGAGCGGATAGCTCCGGTGTTGTCGGTACATGGTGAGGGATGCTTGGGCAGACGTCTCTCGTCTCCCGGCGCGCGATGGAGAGCGTCGTGCCGTGGATTAGGACCATGAATAATGCACGGGGGCGGCCGAGCGCGCTTCATCCCATCAATGTGATAAATGCAGGTCCCGCTGTTCTAATTGTTGTGATGGTGTTATAGGGAAAACACATCTGTGCTCAGCCCGGGGGGACGTTAACGTCGCCCGGATCTTGACAAGCCGGCTCGCTCCAACGCCGGCGTTGGGCTGCCAACAAGGTCCTCCCACTTCCTCATGGAGCTGCGGGAGCTTTGGACTGGGAGCCAAAGGTCTACAAGGCAGAGAGGTAAACCAGGCACCTCCACGAGCCCTGACCTCACCAGGAGGTGGTTGGGCGAGCCCCAAAGCCAGGGAGATGCTCGGAGCTGGTCAAGCTCCTTTCTTTGCACAGCAAAATACCCAAAACGCAGAACGCTCCGAATGGACCGAGGTGCAGGACTGACAGCTGGCTTGGTCTACGAGATGGGTTAATTTGGCCAAACAACATACCGTGGGCTAACCAGGGCCCTGTCCAGTGGCAGGAGTAAAATATCCTCGCAATAAACCGGAACGTTTGGCTCCTGGAGCCCGTGCCAGCTTTTATAACAATTCCCATCTTAAGCTGGCCCGATACATATTTAATGAAATCTTCTATAAAACCTTTAACAGCCCTCAATTCATTTCAATTGGTAAATGAGTCAGCAGTCTGAAATGATGAGCAGGCTTCACACTCCGCGGTCATTACTTAAGGAGAAGCGGCGATTCCTTTTTTAACACTTCTTCCTCTTGATAATATTTCTCTTTTTTTTTTCCTTTTTTTTCTCTTTTCCTTTTTTTCTTTTCCTTTTATTTGCTTTCCTATTCTTCCTTTCTCCTTTTTTCACTCCGATACCTCCCTTCCTTGTGGGCACCTGGAAGCCAGAGCAACCTCTGACTATCCCTGCTTGGATCTCCCGATGGAATGACTTCCGAATAGGGGGATTCTCCCTCCCTGCCTCAGTTTCCCCATGCAATTAGCCCCCCAATAGCAATATTGCCTGGCCTTTTCCTCCCCTTTCCCTGGATATCAGGCTGCAAAACCCCCCGAGCGCTGGAAGCAGCGGAGGAAGGCGGCTGCCAGCTGGGTAATCACCGCTATATGGTACCTGCTCATTTGCATAACGAAGCAGCAGCTTCATTAAAGGCGGGGAGACGTCCAAGCCGACCCGTTCCCCGCTCACCTATAAAAGCCGGGCGAGCTCTGCAAAACATTTCAATTCTCCTGATCACTGTAATTACTGGACAGGCTCCAGCGCTGCTCTCTGCCTCCCGCCTGCCAACAGCCTCAGCAGAAGGGTAAAATAAAGTAGAATAATGCAGAATAAAGTGAATCACTCTTTTTTTTTTTCTTTTTTTTTTCTTTTTTTTTTTTTCTTTTTTTTCTTTTTTTTTTTTTTTTTTTTTTTTTTTTTTTTTCCCACTGGCTCCTCTCTTGCCGGAGATGGGTTTTCCTTTGCATAACGCTCTCTGCGCACGCAGTGGGTCACCTCGCCGAGAGCAATTTGGTGGCAGGTTTTCTAGCACCCCCCTGGCTGCCACCGTTCAGCCTTTTCAATTAACTCCTGCCTTTAAACGGCTTCCATTCTGCTCGAGGGCCATTCGAGGCACGCCGGGCACCCGGCCCAACGCTTTTTATTTTGGCTGTGCGGAGAAATGTTGGTCCCCGTTGCAGCATTTTGGGCTGCAATTTTTGTGGCTGTGGACACGGCTTCGTGGGGGAGATTTCCTGAGTTTTGTCCCTACTCTGTCCCCCGAAATGGAGAGCAGCCTTAGGAAAGCGGAGGAGCCGGGCTAAGCAGGACAACGGCTGGCTCCGTAGAAATAAATCCGAGAAGAAAACACCAGAGGAAGCAAAAATCATGGCTTGAGCTCAAGGCCACCATGGAGCTGTGGTTAATTTGGGCTGAAGTTGCTGTCCGGGGGTCCGGAGCGAAGAGAACCGCTGGGAAGGCTTGACCGGATCAGCGGATGGGAGGGATGCGGGGATGAGGGAGCTGACGGCTCAGCCGGGCTGGTGGTGGCTACACATGCAGCTTCATCAAGGGCCATCGTGAAGGTGTGACCCAGAGCCACGGGAACCCTTCAGATTCCAAAAATCTTCTAAAAAGCAGCCTCTTGGTGAGATAAGGAGCACCCTGGATGCTAAACGGAAGAGATCTCCGCTTTAAATTCCTCATCCCCATCATTAAGACGAGCATCTCCATCTATCTTTCATGCGCCTCCCGTGCGGGCGGCCTTGGTGGCCACGGGGCTGGGACAGGACCTGTCACTTCCCCTCGGCCCGGGAGGGCTTTGTTAAGCCAGGCCCATCGCCAGCTGTTATCTCCGACACGCATCACCCCGATCAAGCGGCGCTTCACGGGATAATGAACCGCGGGGAGCGGCCGACAAGGAAACTTCATTAAATCTTGTTAAAAATGAATAAAATTCCGAATCAATTCCCATTAGTGGAGGCACTGATATTTCACATATCTTTAGGAGCTTTATTATGCATCCGTACCTAATCTGATATAATGACGGCTAGTTTCCCCCCAACTCCTTTCTTCCTAATAAAAATGAGTAGGATGAGGGATCTAGCACTTTCTCACGCATCTTTTTTTTTTATTTTATTTTTTTTTAAGTGTGATATGAAATATTTAAGCGGCGTCTTTTGCTTCTCATGGCCATGCCCTTATTGTGTCAGGTCCAATTAGTTACGTATACAAATGAGGGTAAACAAAGGTGACAGATAAATGAAACACAGAGTGTCAGAGGTCCCCGATGTGCCACCCAGCCATGGGTCACTTGATGGGCTGCTCGCACACAAGCCTATGAGAAGTGGAGAGGAAGGTGGGGACGAAAGCTTCCAAGAAACTTCTTTCCAACGGGACCAGATGTTCTTGGCGCCCTCCCCCTGCTTCTCCTCCTGCTCTGCCTTGCACGCATTCAGCTCGCCTTTAAGCACTAAGTATATATTAAGCAGAGCCAAGCAAACAGTGGGAGACATCTTCCCTTGGATATTCATAATTAATCATCTTTGGAGGAACTGGAAGCTCCTGCAAGGTTTGAGCCTCGCGCTCAAAGCGCATTGCGGATGCAGCCCGTGCCCGGCGCGTCTTCAGGGTCTCCCAAGCAAGCTGCAAAAGCCGGATAAGATAAACCAGAGGAACCCGAGAAGAATTAGGGATGACTGGGACGCCAAACACTTTGGCGCGAGGACAGGATGGACGTGCAGTTTTGCAGCAGTCAATTCTTCAGCATTGCAAACAGCAAAGAGCCTTGGTGACCACCTGAAACCCATCAGCTGCAGGATGTCTTCATGCCTGTTTGCTCTCCACTTATTGTCCCAGTTTGGTTGTCCCAAAACCACCTTCTGCAGGAACTCTAAGGCGCCCAAGACGAAACCCTGATGGGGCACCTAGGCAGATAGATGGAAGAGCCAAACGCAGCAAGGAGGCGATATTGGGCCAACAACAGGAGCCAAGGCATGATGGGCAGCAAGGCACCAGATGCTTAGATGTGGTCAGGATTTTAATAACAACAGGCTTGTTTTGCATAACCTGGTGGTGTGCATAATTCACAGGCGCAAAAAGATGGTCATTAGGAGAAGTGTCCACTCACCTGCCTGTGGTTGGGCCACTCAGCTGACTGGGGAAGGTGACAAATTCTGCTCTATTTAAGCCTCTGAATGCAGACACGGAGTTTTTCCAAAAGTTGCCGTTCAGATTATTGGGCACGGGGCTGCGCTCGCTGGAGGAAAATCCTTCGGGAGGCAAACGAGATGATTTTGTTTCCTCCTGGCCTTAAAACTGTGACTTTCTGACTCCTTTGTTGAATATTTATGTGGCAGCAACATCAAAAGGCCACGGCTAGGTCAGAGGGAATTGTGCGGATGTGAATTGTAGATTCCATAATCGCATTTTCAACTTGAATTGATCCTCAGACCGTGAAGAAATTTGCAAATATTTTCAAACGAGGAATATGGTGGAGACTTTTTCAATCTGTTTGCAGGCAATTTGCAAACGAAACCCAGGCAACATCGCTTGAATACGTAATTAATCCCGTGATTTATGTGACCGCCTATAATTTCTCCCAGCCTTCCGACTCCACGCTAAACAACTTGGGAAAGGAACGACTCGTTTTCTTCCCATTTCATTTTGCTGATGGTCTGAGATACCCAGGAATTGAAAAGATGGCTTTTCTTCCAGAGGGAAATACACGGCGAAGGCACTTTGCTTCCCCGATGGATATGTGTAGGGAAGATAACTTGTTCTCCTGATGGAGCTTTCTCTTTATATTCCCCTGCCAAAGGCGGTAGATAAGCTCCATTGATGCCTTTGAGTGGCAGAAGCTGCAAATCGGGGATGTGATACAGAGCAGGTAACTCCTAGCCAAGATCCTGCGGTAGATGTAGATGAGCTTCCTGGATAAAGTCGCCTTTGGTACCTCTATATCTCCGTGAAGCCCTGGGGAAACAGCTAGATCCAGGTCATGGAAACCGCAAAGCCCTTCCCCTACCTCGTATGGAGAGCAGGTCCCTGGTAGAGGAGTCCCCATTGGGAACTAAGGACCCAGGGTGATATTTTTAGGGTTCAAACCCATGCATGAAGCTCCAAAGGAACGGGGACATTGGTTTTCCATCAACCCCAAGCTGCCTACAGCACCTCAACATTATTCCCACCAAAGACCTTCAGCACAGAGTTTGCAGCCTGGCAATTCTGGCTCATCTCTGAGCCTTTTTCCCTTTAGAAGGACCAAGGTCCTTCCTGGAACACCTGCCAACCCGGTTGGCTTTGCTGGTGGCTTGTCCTCCCTCCATTACCTGTTTGCTCCGATTGAGTCAATTGAGCCAAAACGCTTGTTAAGGCACCCTTTTTTACCCCAATTTTCACATAGTCCAGGCTTGGTTAGCCGGGAACCAAGGTCATTGCTCCCAAGCTGCAGAAAATCCTACCAGTCGCTTCCATAACTTCTGTCCAGAGTTGCTTGAAACAAAAGTGAACTTGAAATAAAAGTGAACTTTTCTTTTTTCTTTTTTTCTCTTTTTCCCATGGAAAAAAAAAAAAAAGGACACCCTCTGGACGAAAGGGAAGGAGAAAGGTCTGCTTTTCCCTTCCAGCCACTTCTTCTTTCTGGCGGAGCGAGAGCATGATTGATAGGAAGAGATGCTGCCATGATATTAAGACATCAAGTAATGGAGAGTCTACCACATCTCCTGATAAGGCTTTACTTAGCTGGCCATTTAATGTATGTGTGTCCATTCCTCTCCTCCTTTGAAACGGGCACAATTATAGCTCCTATTTCGCGCAGGGTTGTTGTGCTCCCAAAGTTATTAAGGTCTGCAAAGAATCCCAGAGCCATTAGAGTATTTTGCTTTTCCACCCCCAGAAATCACCCAGCTCGCTCTGACGCGGTGTCGTCTCCAAAGCATCCGTTGCATTTAAGTGCAAACAGAGCCAGTGGCCGGAGGCCGAGGAATTGCCCCTTTTCCCTTGCCTGTGTGTTTTTATATAATATCCTCTAAACCCTGCGTTTTCCACAGGCTTTTTCCGGAGCGAATCCCCAGGCGCTGCCCTAATGAGCCGGCAAATTGCTTTAATTTGGGAGTCCGCCAAGGGAAGGCTGGCCTCTACGCAGAGCCAGGCTCAGCGGGGTCCCTTTCCCAAGGTCACTGAGGCCACCTCTGCTTTAAACGGCCCATGGGAGGCTCCCTGACCTCACTGGCCTCCTTTTATAGCCAGGGTCATTAAGCTGGGCCCAAGCAAGTGCTGCCTCACCGAGGCCACCGCTCCCGATCGGACGCCCTATGGAAAGGTCGCCCTTCCAACCTCCTAAACAAACTCAAGCTCAAGATTAAAGCCACCATCCCTCCACTTCCTCAAGCAAGCCGAGCCCTTCTGCACGGAACTGCGGCTCTGCAGTCGGTATTTACGGCCCCATTGCCTGCTTCGCTGGCAGCCTAACTAAAATAAGCGAATCCGGGCAATGTAAATCCCTGTGATGAATCCAAAAAATATCCGGCGGACCCCAAAACGCTGCCTCCTCGCCAAAATAAACCTTCTTGAGAGCTAAATAAATTCCCCCCGGGCATGCTAGTTAGTTAGATGCTCCAGGGGCAACCCTGGGATGATGCGATTTGTCTGTCGGAGGAGAGTGACGGGGAATAAATACCCTGAGAAGGAAAACTATTATCCTTGCGGAAAATCACCCCGTGATTTACTCAGCTGTCCGGTCGCCGGTGCCGAGCCCCGGCAGCGGGGCCTCGCCGGAGCCCATAATTTGGAGAAATACCCTTAAAAAAGGCCCTGTAAAGCATCGTCTCCACTGGGGAGTTCTCGTCCCGAAATTGGGGGATGCTGGCAGTCTTTTGCAGATAATGTTTGCTCTTTGCTAGCCAAACATAAGAGAGCAAACATAAAAGAAGATATAAGGAGGGTGATATATACGTGCATATATAGGCGCCTGGTTGCATGTGGCACTGGGGGCTGCTTGTGCGTTGGGGCCAAGCTTAAAGGAGGTTCCTCCGAGCGCGGAATGAGGCAAAACTGGGAGTTTTGGGGAAAAGAAGCTCCTGAAGAGGCATCATGGGCCAAGAGACATCTGTTAAGCAATGGCCAAGAAAGCAATTTATTGCACTGGGGATGCTCGGGCGCTCTTTGCACCCTATACATCTATAGATGTGCACCCTGCACATCTATATTTAGAGCGATTTAATAATCAATTAGCACAGGGGCTGCTAATAGGGCCCTATTCCTTGGGCTGTGGACGCCCAGGCTTTCCTCGAAGACGTTAATTTGAGTTCTCGGCTGCTATTGAGCTTTTATTCCCGTCCGCAGCCCGCGCACGACGCGTGCAGATGGACTGCCCCGAGGAGGCTCGCGGCCTCCATGCATTAATGGAGTGGGGAATTGATTTTTATTGGGGGTTTTTATCCACTTCTTTATGTTTTTCCTTCCCGTCCCCTGACTTTTTTCCCCTCGCGAGGGATAAATCATGGCGTGAGTGCAAATAGATCATTGTAAACGCGGCATAATGGAGCAGTAATTACCCGAGGGGTGATGGATTTGGGTGGCTTTGGAGGCCAAACGAGGCGAAATGTCCTGTGCGAAGCCACAACAAGGATCCTAGAGCGGATCGATGAAGCAAGGAGAGATTTTGGCTGCTTCTTCTTCGATTCTGCTGCTATTTTAACCTTTCCAGGGACAGTCCCTCCCAGAGAGCTCAGTGCTATTAATAAGGATGCCACTTAACGGAGCATTAGCAAGGCATTGGGTGGGTTGACCTGATGTCCTGGAGCACAAATGTCCCCAAAAGGTTGGTGGCCACGGAGCAATGTGAGCACGGAGGAACTCGGGGCAGGGTCCACTCCGCGTCCTCGTGGCTCATAGGGTCTATTAATGCCCAGGAAGGCAAAAAAAGGAAAGGTCTGGGTAATTTAAGAGTTATCATCTAGTGCTTGTCAGGCTGGCTTGGACACGGCGGCGCATCCCTCCTGCAGGAAATGAGAGGTTAAGACGGCCCCTCGGCTCGCGCTTATCTTAATTGCTGCAGCATCAGCCTCTCCGCGCCCGCCGCTGACAACAAGCCCGGCTTTTTGTCCTCTCTGCTTATTAAAGACGCTGTCCTAGATGGCAGGCGTAACAGAAACAGCCTTCGGAGGAAGCGGCTACGCCGGTGCCAAGCCCCAACGCTGCTTCTTACCAGCTTTGCACCACTGGGAGGTCTTTTATCTCCTTCCAGCGTTTGAAGTCTTGCAGGGCTCTTGGGCAGGGAAGGCGGCAGCGCTTCCGCAACCTCCTGCAACCTCAAAGGCAGCCGTGCTCCGAGAGAGCAGCCTTTTATTCCCAGCGAAGAGGCTGTTGAAGGGATAATGCGGCACGGAGCGGGAGAGCAGGGTGCTATCACGGGCGAGATGGATCTATCAAAGATGGTCAAAGAGCCTTCAAGCCACATGCCCCATAGGCGTGATCAAAGCGGGGAATATTCAGGGTCTGTGGCTCTCGTCCTTGCAGTGGAGATTGGGATCCATCAGCAACCCCGGTCTGTCCTAGAGAAGCTGTGTCAAGAAGAGCATATCAGGATACTTTGGAGGGTATTTTTGCTCACCTTCTCCTCACCGACCCCTTTCTGGTTCCCGTTCCCTGGCTTATTCTTGCAAAAGCCACCGCCTCTGCTTTTTAATAAAATCTGGGATTCCCATACAACTCTCGGATCAAGGGCTTTAAGTAAAATAAAAGCCAATCTTCACATTCCTTAAACCCCAAGAACAAGCTGTGCTTCAGCTCGGCGCCCTTCCCATCTGAGACTGATTAAAGCGAAAACTCAAGAGCTGCTGAGCGTTGTCATACGTTCACATGGAAGAGTCCATCCCTACGTGCCCGTGGACAGGCGGATCAACACATGGACCTTTGGATGTGCTCAGGCGGAGAAGGGTAAACCCATTGCTTTTTAGTCCCTGACTCTAGTCCCCTTTCTGGTACCCAGCCCATCTTGGCACCTCCAAGCCAAGGCGCTCCAAGAAACATCAACAAACCCTCAGCACTCCAAGGAAACCCAAGTGGCCTCACAGCCCTTGGAGGGCAAAGCAAGAGTCTAAATGGAGACCAAGTGGCTTTGGTCTCCATTGACTCCGTTGGAGACCTCTTGACCCTTTTAGGTTAAAGCACATGATGGGTCATGGAGTTATCCCAACTCTTCTCCCCTTTCCACCAGGTTGACCTTCTCCTACCGCTCTCAACTGCAACAAATTGCCTCTTTTCCGTGTCAGATCTCCCCGGGGCTGAGCGCCGCAGCAAATTAGGTATTAACATCTGTACAGCCGCGTTATCCCCGACGCCAATCACGGCGCCGTAATTGCCCCGAACGTCTTCCCCGAAGGATCCCGGCTTGTATGTTTAATAAAACAACCGCACCGGGTCTCGGATTTCCTTGCTCGCATGAAAAATTCATGGCTGCAGCATCCCGTAGGTGTCAACGCGCCGTACGGCTGCCTTGAGAGCGGAAGAGCCGTCTGGATTGGGGCCAGAAAAGCGGGGATTGGGATGGGTGCATCCCGCTACCACCACGTCCCCGCAGAGCAGAGGGGTCCAGCCACGTAGCTGTGCTCCGGAGCATGGCAAAAACATTATTTTTCACTTATTTCTAATTTACTCACTTTTCCCCCCTCTCTTTCAGCTGGAACAACGGGAGGGTTTTGAAGCCGGAGATGCAGCAACTCTTCTCCTCACCGCTCCTCATTATAAACTTATTTCCCCGTGATTTAAAATATAAATGATGCCTTTGATGTCAGCACATATATATATATATATATAAAGCTCATTTCGATTTTTGCCTTTTAGTTTTCCCCAGTAATTTCCTCCCCCCAACCCCGCACCATTTAGCTCAACCCCGCCGCTCGGGCTCGGCAGCGGCGTCAACACAGCTCGGGCAGAATAAATAAAATGCCTCGAGTTGCAAGATTTCACTTTGAACAAATGAGATAATTGGGGCAGCTGGAAAAAAAACGGGGAAAAAAAAGAAAAACTGTCTCAAACGTGTTGTTTTTTTTTAAAAAAAAAAAAAAGGGATGGGAGAATGAAGCTTGATTCCCCTCCCCAACTGCTTCATTTTGGTCTCACATTAATAAATAAAACGCAGCAAGCCCAGTGTGGCTCTGGCTCCCATGTTTGCCCCTGCAGAGGATGGATGGATGGATGGATGGATGGATGGATGGATGGATGGATGGTTACAAGGATAGATATTGGATGGATGGATGGTTACAAGGAAAGATTTTGGATGGATGGATAGTTACAAGGAGAGATGTGGGTATGGATATATATAATGGACATATGCATAGCATTTATTTATTTATTTATTTATTTATTTATTTATTTATTTAAGCCCGTTCCAGTGCAGTGCTGCAAGGATGAGCTGGGCTCAAGCACAGTCCTCCCCAGTGCAGCCGATGGGATCGCAGCATTCCCGCCGGCACTTCGGAGCCCGGCCCGATGTCCGGGGCAGGACGAAGCGCAGATTAAAGCCACGGCCCCGCGACGGAAACCCCCGCTTAAAATCTCCCCTTCTCGCCCGTGTTATTAATAACACGCTCAATTAATATTTTAAGCAAGCGGATTTCAGAGCACGGCTTTTTTATTTTTTGCTGAGATTCTCCTGCTGCAGGGAGGGCCTGTCTCTCGATTCATGTTGAGGGCACCATGTATATTTTATAGGCGCTAGGCAGAGCTATCACTCGCCTCCCCCTCCTCATCCTCACCTGCTTCCTCTTTGGGCTCTCAGCTCCTCACGGGGGCTTGGCATCCCGGCTACCCAATAATTCCCATTTTTCCCGGTGTTGGAGAGCAGAGCGTGGTGGCTCCACGGTCAAGGTGGAGCTTATGGGGCAAATACATGTCTCGAGTTTATTGCTCTGTAGAGGAGCCGGTTGATGGCACACTCAGCATCCATGGGTTGCCGTTGCCTCCCTGGGGTTTTTCCTTAATCTGCTGCTTCTTCATCCATCCTTTCTTTATCCCCAGCATCGATAGATGGCACTCATGAACTGAACTGATGGCTCCGCTTTCCCCTGGTGTGAATTCAGGTGTCACAGGGTGCCAAAGGCTCCTGGGTCCCTTTGAACCTCTCTTGCACCCAAAGCAGAGCCTGGTCCTTGGATGCGACCTCTCCGCTCACCTCCCTATCTTCAAAATGGGTCAAAAAATCACAGGTGAATGTGTTGGAAGGGCTGGCGATGGGACAGCAAATACAGGGAAAGAAAAACCCATGGAGAGCAAGAAGGGGGGGAAAAAGCTTTAACCTCCTCCACCAACTGGCTTTTGCTTAACAGTTTAGGTCAGCCTCAAGTAGGTCACGGGGATCTGTGGATCTTCTGACTGAAGTCTTTAATCGGCTGATGGATACGAAAAAATAAATTACGGTGGCAAAATGTAATAAACGCTAAAGGGAAAATGATGAGGGTAATATAACTACATTGATTTAACTAGGATGATAGAGAGGAATTGTCTGGTTTATAGGTCTTTAGATGTCTATTAGCGGCTCGGCGTTAAGGACAAGGGCTGCTCTCTTGATATACTTAAGAGCTGCCGGTAATTCCTATTTCACAGCCCGCTGCCTCCACGGAGGGCGCCCGTCGAGGCCTCAGCCTGCAGCTGAACCCATCAAGGGTGGCGTCTGGGCCTAAAACAGCTCTTTTTTAAAAAATTTTTAATTTTTTTTTCACAACCAGAAAGGAACATTTCAAGAAGTATCCGAAACACGCCAGAAATGCTGTTTTTCTTGATATTTCATAATGTTCTCACCGGAGGCATTTTTTTTTTTCCTTTTTGGTTATGAGTACAAGGGGTTTTGATCAAAAACGTGTTTTTCAGGAACAGGAAAAAAAAATCAATGAGGTATAGCACTTCAAGCCTTCGTTATAAATACATATACAGGAAAAGATGCCCTTGTGCCACGCGGCCGCCTAAAACGTCTCGTTTGGATTAAACACCGGGGTCTGCAAGGTCTGGGTGTGCTCAACGCGGGGTTTTATAAACCGATGGATTTACGCAGCCCTGGGACCACCGTGGGAGCCCTGGACCTTGCATCTTCCCCGCCAGCCTGCTCTCAAGCCTCTGCTATGGGCATTAAAATAAAAAACAACCCTCCAGCTCTGCCGTCGTCTCCATGTCCTCTTGGCGATCATTGCCCTTGGATAAATAAAGTCTCAAGGCGAGCGCTGCGGACGGAGCCGGGTTGGCATGTGGAGAGATGAAGAGACATGCAGGGAAATGTCCTTTGGGGGGGAATTTGGAGATGGGAATGCAGCCCAAGACCCACCCTTAGTCCTAGCCCTAACCTTAACCCTAACCCTATCCTTACCCCTAACTCTAACCCTATCCTTACCCCTAACTCTAACCCTATCCTTACTCCTAACTCTAACCCTATCCTTAGCCCTAACTCTACCTCACACCAAGGAAATCCATGACGTCCAAGCCAATTGGAAGGGCTCTGACAATGCAGTTGATGATGGTGGAGGGTCATATCCTTAAGTCTAACTCTAACCCTATCCTTAGCCTTCCTCTACCTCACGCCAAGGAAATCCATGATGTCCAAGCCAATTGGAAGGGCTCTGACCATGCAGTTGGTGACGGTGGAGGGTCATATCCTTAAGCCTAACTCTAACCCTATCCTTACCCCTAACTCTAACCCTATCCTTAGCCTTACTCTACCTCACACCAAGGAAACCCATGACATCCAAGCCAGTTGGAAGGGCTCTGACCATGCAGTTGGTGACCGTGGAGGGTCAATTTGTAGATGTCCCCCACACCAACCTCTTCCATGGGCCCTGCAAGAGAAAAGAGATTTATGGAGGCAAGAAACGGATTGACCAGGAACCCCAGGGCTGGTCTAGCTGGTAGTCTTGCCCATGGTGACACTCTTACACCCATCTTGCCACAAATAACAGCACCGTCCCTGGGTTTTAAATACAGGTGGGCCAATTAGGCAGAAAAATAGCACGGGAGGGGTTGCGAGGAGGGTTTCAAACGTCCTTTGTGAGCGTAATGATCGCTATTCAGAGCGAAACAAAAGCAAAGATGTGTCCTTCCCCAAAGTGGATCTCGCAACGGAATTTTTTTTCTTTTTTTCCTTTTTTTTTTGCACAAAACCAGCTAGGAAAAAAAATATTCACATGGAGGCAGAGAGCAGATGAAGTATTTGCAGCTGAAGAAGCGACGCATCCTCACCCAAAGCGTCCAAGAGAGCCACGGGGGTGCTTGGTTTCAAGAGGGGAGAAAACACACGGCTAGGGTTGGGTTTTTTCCCACTAATTAAACCACAAAAGAGAAGTAGTAGGGGGGAAAAAAAGAAAGCTTTTGGGGAGCTTTCAGCAGCAAAATGTTTTGGCACTTTGGCAACAAAGTGCTTCACTTCAGAGCTCTCCGCAGTGAAGGATCGCAGCGCTTTTCAAAGGGCTGCTCCTCTTTTATTCTTTTTTAACCTGGAATTATGCATCTCATTAACATAATCCTGCATCGTCGCCGCGCGGGTCCTGCTCCAGGGCCCTCTCCCACCCGGATATGTTCACGGATCAGAACGATCTCGCTTGCTGTGCTGAATGAAGGCAGCTTGGAGAGGCCCCGGTCCACGTAGCTCCTTGGGGTTTGCCCCATTTCTGGCGCATCTATAGGTGCAGATATAGATGCAGAGACATACAGCGCTATACAAGGTGCAAAATGCAGGCGGTTTTGCAAGTGCTTGCAGAGATTTGGGGCCTGGGAACCCCCCGTGCGTGGTGCACAGGGAGGCCAATGTCCCCCGCAAGCAATGGGGAGCCAGGAGGGAAAGTGGAATGGGGAAAAAAGGAGGATTTTTGGCTGGAAACTCCTGCAAAAAGGAACCTGGCTGCTCCGTCAAGCGGTGCGGCAGCCGGCACGGAGGCCGTGCAGGTTATTAAGGGCTGGGAGATGGATGGAGGCCGGTGCCTCCGCTCGCTCGGCTTCGTCTCCCCAGATAAAGCCCTTATCAATTCCCCAGGCGTCGCCGGCCCTGTCACTGCGCCCGGGGCCCTAATGTTCTTTATGGCCTCTAAACAAGGCAGAAAGGGAGGTTTAATCAGCCTGTCGCCACACGGTTATTAACAGCGGAGGGCGTTGGAGGAGGGAACGTGCGGAGGTCGCCTCGCACTTGAGCCGGAGGAGCTGGGGGACGAAGGGCCGGGTGTCCTTGGGTACACCGTGGGAGGCAAGCAGCAGCCTCCGATGGGCTTCATCCAGCTCTCACCATTCCCAGGCTAAGCTGGGATTAAGTCCTTGCAGGAGGGGCTTGCCTTTGAGCTGCTCTCTTGGAAATGCAACCAGCGTGGATTGCTGGGCTTCACAGCCTTAATATTAAAAAAGTCTCTTAATGCTTTGGAATAAAAGGGGCCGCGTGGCTGTGGAGGACACTCGGAGGCCCATCCCTGTGGTCAGAACTCCATCAGCACTGGATGCTTTGGATCAACTTGAGCGGTTTTGGAAGCTCTCCCATCCAAAGGTCATCTGGATCATTGGAGGAAGGTGGCCATGGAGAAGGAGCGCTAGGACAGGGACATTATCCCCAACCACTGTCCGCTCCACCAACCCCATCCAAGGAAGAGGCACCCCAATGCTCTATCGGCATTAAAAAATCCCAGCGATTCACTCAGGCATTCCTGTTCCTCATGGGATAATGTGTGATAAGGGTGGATTAGCTGTAGAGCTGCCACGAGGCGCCCGGCGAGAGCGGCGGCACTTGGGAATTAGGGCCCGGCGCTTAATCGCTTAGCCGGTGGCTGCTGCGCGTTATTAAATTCCCCTGAGTTCAGCAGCTTCGTACCCTGCGATTTTAGGTTTTTCTCTGCTTTTTGTTTTGCTAAGAGCAAAGCTCCGCGCACCCGAGGAGCTCGCGCGATGCGTCGTTGGCCATCGAAGGAAGGATTTTCTCTTAATGCCATCGATCTATCTTTATCCTGGTAGGTGAAGGAGAAGGATGGATGGTGTGGAGATAGCACCGAGAGAAAGCCAGTGTTCCCAGGGGACTTAAGTGCCTTGCTCCTGCTGGAATCCATGGGAATGAGGGGTGGAAATCGTCTCGCCTACCTTCAAGTGGACCTATCTGCAAAGCGTGGGCCATCCACTTGCCCTCAAGGACTTGCCCTTGAAGAACTTGCCCTCAAGAGGTGCCACCTTCTCCGTAGCCCCACTCCTGCTGGAATCAATGGGAACTGGGGTTGGAAATCCTCTCACCTACCTTCAAGTGGACCTATCTGCAAAGCATGGGCCACCACTTGCCCTCAAGGACTTACCCTTGAAGAACTTGCCCTCAAGAGGTGCCACCTTCTCCGTAGCCCCTACAGAGGTGACACACTGAGGACCAGCAGGCTAAGTTCTAGTCAGAGGTGGCTTAGCTCCAGCCAAGCAGCATCGTGCAGGAGGTAGCTGTATTTAGAAAGCGTGCATTTGGAGACGGCACATGAATATTGAGATCCAGAGAGGAGAAGCGAGCAAGATCGCAGTCTGGGAAGACATTAATATTTCATCACAGCAGGCCAGAGGTTGCCGAGGCAATTGCTGTTAAATGCTATTGAAACAAAGCGCTCGTATTCCCAGCGTATCGGTGCTTGGGAAGAGCTGCCTCTCCTCGCTCCCCCGTTGCTCTGGGCTGGGGCTTGGTGCTCTAAGTAAAGACCTCCTATTAGGACGTTTCCCCATGGAGGGAAAGGAAGGCATCCCGAGATAGAAGCGGGTTGCAAGGCTGCTTTCTGCAGGAGGACTTTCTCGCTATGTGGGGGATGGCTTGGAGGGCTTCTCCATGCAAGAGCACTCCAGTGAAGAGCAATTGGGATAGAGCGATGGGTATTTTGCATCCCTGGTGGCTCTGCATGTTAGGAGATGTTGGCAAAGAGGCCTAGGGCCCACTGTGCTTGTGCACATTGGCACTTTTTGTGCCAGAAAGTCCATGGGAGAAGCTCTGGAAGGAGCTTCAAGGGTTGGGATCAGGTGTCCCTCTGTGCTGGAAGCTCCTTAGAGCGTGCAAGGAGTTAAACCTTGGGCAGCCGCTCCATGCCACCTGGTTTGATGTGTCATTAGCGGATTTGATATCTCACTTCCATCAACGTGGGATTTCTTCCCTGAGAATTAAGTCTAATCTTTCCCCGCACACAAATCATTAGCCGAGCTCTCCAAATGAAGTGCTAACATTTCCTGTCACCTCCTGCTCCGCACTAGCTGCAATCCCTTAAAGCTGCTGCAATCAAGCCCATGAAAAGCTAATCAGTTAAGCCCCAATGCATCAAGAGCTCACGAGGCATACTGAAGAACCCAACACATCATTACCCATCTCGAGAAATTTCTGCCTGAAGAGCACACGTGTGGAAAGCGAAGCCTACTTTGGCCCAAGGTCCTTTTTACTCCCAACTCCCTTCATATTAGAGCTCCTGGATGGGTCAACACAAACCACCCTCCACTCCTGGAGCAGCACGTGGACCTTCTTTAACCTCTATAGCACTTCATGACCCATAGAAGAACCTTGTCTTCTCTCTGTTGATGAAATGAGAAGTCTAGATCTTCCATACAGATCCACATGGTGGACATCTTATTTGTTGGGAAGCGCTGGTTATGTCCTTGATGATTTATCACCCCTGTGTGTGTTTTATTTTCTTCCATCAGTACAAAAACTTGACAAATTGAAAACCCAGACTCCTGCACGCACGAGTGCCAAAAAACCTGCCCGATAGTTCCACATCAAGTCTCCCGCCCCAGTCTACCCTTGCCCTGAAGTTAAACCCGAGCGTCTGCATCCGAATCCAACACGCGGAGCGTGGCTGCGCTCGGATTTTACAGCAGAGCTGGTGTCTCCATGGGAACCCACACTTTTGCCTTTTTCCTTTTTTTTTTTTTCTCTTTTTTGAAGTTCAGATGCAGCCGCAGTCACTGAATGGCACTCAAGCCTTGACCACATGGGGCCGGTGAGCTCTTCCAGCCACTGAAGATGGGTGTTGGAGCTGCGCTGTTGGTACCCACGCTAGAAACACCCGTGGTTGCCACAGCTGGAGGCCACCACGGAGAAGCCCGAGCACTGGGGCACACAGTAGAGCGAGGGGCGAAGAGAGAGGAACGGGACCCACTCCTGGGCCCACCTGGGCATCTGGTGGGTCAGAGAGCAGAGCCAAGCCCAGGGACCATTTCTGGAGGCACCGGCCTCACTAGATGACAGGCTGAGCTGCCCAGGGCTAGACACGACCCACTGAAGATGTGGGGCAAACACTACTTGGGTACCTGGGTAGTCCTTCCTGTGCACCCATTTCTCCTGGAGAAGTTCATCCCACGCTTATGTCTAGGCTTCTCCAGGTAGAAAACCCAACATTGGTGTGGATGAAGATAAGCCGGTCCCATAATACCTCAAAGACAGCGCAAGGGATGCGGGCTCCTGGGACATGAATCCCAGCTGGCCAGTCCCGAGTCAAGCCGGGAGACCCTGAAATCCAGCTCGGTGCCTCCAGCCAGCCTCGGATCCGGCTTTTTTTGGCTTGAATTGCCGAGCCCGGCTTCATTCCTGACGCGGAGCAGCGTGAGCCTGATGACTGTTTTCTCCAGCCCTCGGAGCTGCTCTTAAGGCAGAGCAGGGATGTCCCCAGGGAGCCGGGCAGGTGTGAGAAGAGCCTGCCGATGAGAACGGAGATGAGCCTCTGCATGCCCAAATACTGCAGTTTCTCACCTTTCCAGAGGGTGAAATCCATATTCCTCCCCAAACAGCTGCTGCAAGGGAGCAACACCCTCCGGCCAGGGTTACCGACCCCCCTTTGGACACCAGCAGCCTTCCCAAGGTCATTCCTATCTCCTCCAGCATCCTGCATCCTCCTCAAAGCCTTCACCACCAGCCACTTCTCGGGAAAAGGCTCCGAGGCTGCAGGCACGGGCTGGGAATTGGCTTTGATGATGGGAGGGGAGGTTAAGGTCAAGTGTGGGAGAAAAAAGGAGGTGGCTCCTGCCTCTCAAGGGGAAAGATGGGAAGAGCAACGAGGGTCTAGGGCTTTTCCTTGTGCATCCCAAGCTCTCCGAGTGATGCTGGCGGCTGCTTATGGGTTGAACTCAATGTCCTAGACCAAGAGCTGCTCCTTCCTCTGGTTTATGAGGTCTACGGGCTGAGACTCCGGTTGGGACGGCGGCACACGAGACTGCGGTGCTGCCCCAAAATAAGAGCCCGAGCAGCCCCGACAGGGCCTTTTCCCAGGCTTTCCACCCCAAATACCAAGGGGCTTTGGGGAAGCTGAGAACAAAGCTAGGAACAAGCCAAGAGGCACCAAGTAGGAACCCAGAGGAGCGGGGCAAGAGCACGCGGCCGGTGCAGCCAAGCGCTGCTTGGACAGCTCGTGCCTGCTAAAACCTTTGCCCAGCAGCAACCACTCGCTTGCTTGCTTGTTTTCTTGCTTTTCTTGCCTTTTTCCCCCTTTTCTGTAAGGGGAAGACCAAGCAAACGGACTGCTGGTGCCTTCAGGAGGAAATAAATATCCCCCGCGCGGGAGCCTTGCCAGGACGGTAGGACACATCCCAGCAGCTTGGACAGCGCTTCGTGGGACGGACACTTGCACCTCGAATTCCAAAATAATATTTTTCCCCCAGCTTTTGAACCCGTCTTGGTGCCTCCTGCGTCTTGGCAGGACGGGCCACATCCCAGCGTCATCGTTGTCCCCTCCCCAAAGGCTCCCGTCCCTCGGGATCCCGGGAAAGCCGCCGGTGGGGTTCTCGTTGCTTCCAACCTCTGGCCATTCCCATCCTTCAGACAATCCAGCTCATTAAGTGGAAAGAAAGACTTTAAATGTACTGCCTCCATCAGCGCATAAAGCGCCTGCCTTTCCAAAGGCCCCCATCCAACTGGAATTAGACCATAATAGGGCTTTTTCTTTTTGCCTTTTTTTTTTAAAAAAAAAGCAAAAGATAATAATTAAAGATTGGATTATGAGCTAGCCCAGCCTCACAAAAAAACCCACAATTTTATCGTATTACACAGCATCAGAATTAATTAGAAGCGCCTTAATCTCTAATCTCAGGAAACGGTGCCGGCCCCGCCGTGACGCCGCCCGGCAGCTGGAAAACCCACCCTGCGACAGAAATCTGGGCAAAATGTGCTGTAATTAAGGTGGTTGTGATTAACGAGGTGCCTCCCCTCTACATGCAGCCCGGCCCGGGGGTGAAGGGCCTGTCCGTGCATCTATACCTATGAGTTTCTCCATGGAGATCCACGGGGAAAGGCATTTTTGGACCGCTAAGGAGGAATAAGGACTCCAGCGTCCCAAATGAGCTGAAATAGGGGGGTTCAGAGTTCCCCATGTCTTTGGGCAAGCAGCAACTTGCCCATTTGGTCTTCAAAAAGTGAATTTTGGGGAGCAGGATGCCAGTCCTGCTGGGTCACCTGGTGCCATCCTCACTCTGGGATCCTCCAGTCCGTGCTTATGTCTCTTGCAATAACCTGGAGCAAGCCAGGAGAAGACATGGGCCTCCACCAGAAGCACCTACACCTTAGAGGTGTTGGGTGCTCATGACATTCCTGATGTCATCCACGTATTTTGGATATTCAGCTCAAAAAGGGGCTTTTAAGCAATGAAAGAAAGGCAGAGGGCACCAAAGAGACTGGATACAACCTGGGGCGAGATGTTCCTCAAGGAAGAGGAGCCTCCATAGGAAGAGGAACATCCATAGGAGGAGGAGTCTTCATAGGAAGAGGAACCTCCATAGGAAGAGGAGCATCCATAGGAAGAGGAGCCTCCATAGGAAGAGGAGCCTCCATTGGAAGAGGAACATCCATAGGAAGAGGAGTCTCC
>VZSG01001105.1:31400-59441 GCA_013398315.1 Nothoprocta pentlandii | reverse complement strand
GCTCCGTGACTGGGCAGGTGATTAATTGATTTATTAATTTCGGTGGTGGAAGGGGGTGGCGGGAGCTCCCGAGGGGCAGAAGGAGCCATTGAATGGGGCCAGGAAAGGAAAAAGGGGGATCAAGCCCCATCCTGCCTCCCTAGGGAGCCGGGGGATGCGCCCCGACTTTGCTGCCTTCCCCCGCCCGCTTTGAAAGCAGGTTTTGCTTTTAATTGTTTATTTATTTAATTTGGGGAGGGGGGAAGGAGGGGCAATAGGGGTGGCGCCGTTTGCTGTGCCCCTGCCCGCCTGTTCCCTGTGGTGTCACCTGTAGCAGGTGCCAGCGCCCGGGATCGGCTTCTCTCCCACCTCCGCGCGACGCCCGTGTCGAGCACCCTATGTGTCGTGTGGTGGTCCCCAAACCCGCGCCGCTTTGCTGCGGGAAGGGCTTGGGCTTGCTTCATAAAAACCAAAAAAACCCTCACAAACTGGGGGGGGGGAAAAAAAACCCAAAACACCCACGCAGCTCGTCCATCTGTTGATTAAATGAAGGATGAAACTTTTGGAGCCTCTCGGCGGGCAGCCTTGCTGTTGTGAACATCTCCCCTCGTGCCCTGTGCTGCCCGCCGCGTGTGCGCGGAGCTGCCCTGCTCGCCGCTGCCCGTCCTGAGTGCTTTCATTCCCCGCGCTCAGCCGTGATGCCGGGTTCCTGCGCTGCCCTCCCTTCCCCGCTCGTGCTTGTACTGCTGGTCCTCCGGGGAGAAGGCTCTGTTGGCGCTCGCCTCTGCTTCTGCACGAGAAAAACCCGCTGGGTTTTCCGTGGAGGTTTCTGGCTCAGCAACTCGGAGCTCTGCGCCGTGCAGCAGCACGTCCGGGGATATTAGGAGCCGGGAAGCTCATCCTGCCCTTTAGTGCCTCGGCTGCCCTGTACCGCTCAGCTCCCTGCAGGTCAAATGACAATTTGCTAGTGAAGCTGAAGAAGTTTGTGTCTCGGATCCAGTGGGGATTTGTTTCCTTTTTGTGTGTTTTCTGCCTCCTCCCTCCTGCAGCCATTATATTGAATAAGGGCTAATGCACTTTTTAAAAGGCTGCCTGTGTTTGAAGGCTGCCGCGGCTCCTCTGTTCCGCCTGAGCTGAGCTGATTTGTCTCCCCTGCCTGCGTCGTGAGGAGTGTGCATCTGGTACCGGGCTTATTCACGCTGGGCGATGTGCTGGGGAGAGAGCGCGCCTTGCAGGGCGCCTTCGACCGTCTCCTCCGGCAGGAGAACCGCCCCGTCGTGCCGGGGCCGCTGCCTGCGGCGTGGGGAAGGGGCTGCCTCGGGGCCCTCACCTTGCGGTGACACGATGCAGAGGCTCCCTCCGCACGCGGGCTGCCTGGGCAAGGAGAGGCTCTGGAGCCCGTGTTGCAGGAGGTGCTGCGCCGGTGCCCTTGGAGCCGCCGCGGCTGCTCTCCTTGGGCACGGGTGCTCCCTGTGCTGTGTGGGCATCCAGAGGGCACCCATTCCCCGGGGGACAACCCGCTCACAGGGGCTCTGCTCTTCAAGCCCCTCTGCCCTGCCCGTGGGGGGCTTGGGGGCTCCCTCCTGCAGGGCTGCGTTCGCTTACAAGCTGCTGTGAAGGGAATTGTCATAAGGCGGGTGGTGTTTATCCTGCTCGTGCACTTGGCTTGGGGGAACGAGGTGCAGACCCTCGTTTAAAAAATCCCTTCTGCACAGGCGCCCCGGGAAGAGCCACCCGCCTCCCCAGGCCCTGGGGCTGGCGCTTGGTGGGCGCTGGGCGTCCTTGTGGCACGCAGGGTCCTGCTGCTCGCATGGATGGGAGCGGGGCCGAGCTGGCCGGAGGAAGGTGCGGGGTGCTCTGTGTGGGAGGCTGTGCTGCACCGGGGTGCTCGGCACAGCGATTGCCGCCGGGGTTTGTTCTACCCTCCTCCTGACCCTGCTGGGATTTGCTGTGCAAGATATAACTAGCATGCTTCTGCTTTCTTCTTAGATCCGGGGGAAAAAAAAAACCCAAGCAGAATAATTTTCCAACGTGTTCTTCAAAGCCAGCGCACAGAGCACAGTTTATAAATGACCACCAACTAGCCAACAGTCACACAGCTACCCCTGTGCTCCCCTGTCTGCCCCTTGCAAAGAAATATTGCTGTACAGTCCGGGGGGATCTCTTTTGCAGCCAGTTTTGTGCTCGGGAGGGAGTGCATTTTGCTCTCTTGAGGAATCCAGGAGGAACAAACTGCCAGTCGCTGACATTCAGCTGTCTTACTCCCTTACAAATGGTCCAAACGAGCCCGTAGCTTTCTGTTTCTGAAGGCTGGTGGGTCACAGTTTTCTCTGTAGGGCAGTTTTTTCACAGCTATCGCTTGTTCTTCTGTTCCCCGCTCCAGCCTGTCAGGGCCACCACAGCTTCTGGTGGGAGACGGAGTGAAGGCGCAGCGTGATTTACTGCCTGCCGCGACTAGATGTGTGGTGCCCCTTGGTGGGAAGAAATTGATGCTGCCATGAAGCGAGCTGCTTTTGTTTCCATGTTGTGAACGGCCTCTCCCTCCCTCCTCTGCTTCAATGTCATCCAACTGGGTGAGGCTGGAAGCAGCCCAGGAGGATGTCTGCTGCCTTTGACTGAGTTCTTGGGGGTTGCAGGGTGTTTTCTCCTTCACAGTTCACTGTGCTCCTTCCTGGAGGTAAATTCTTTATAGTCAAACCAAGATCTCTCATCAACAGGGCCCGTTATTAATAGCAGTGGCTCAGCTCTTAAGAGACTTGTCACCAGACCCCAGAGGAGAAGGGTGAATTACACCCATAAGACACACAGGGCCACTCCATCCACCACCTGCAGCAGCCCAGGGAGCACTTTGGCATCACCAGGAAGGCTTGGGAGCGATGCAGGGTGTGTATGAAAGAGCTAGTGAGTCTGCGTGCAAACCCCTGGGTGCAAAAGGGATTTGTGGATTGCCGCATTTAATGAGAGTAATCCCAAGCAGGGCCTGCTAAGGTGGAGCCCAGGAACGTGGGATTCCTCTTTAAAGTTAATTCCTCCCGCCCTGCAGAGAGCTGTGTAGCTTCTCAAGAGGAGCGTGTTAGCATATTTGCTAAGCCCAGCAGATGAATCCCTGCTGTCAGGTACCATCTGAGGAAGTACAAGGATGCACAGGGTCCTGAAAAACAAGTAAGTGCTAATGGGCTTTAAGAGCTAAACCTGGAAAGCGGCTGGTGTGAGGATGTGTGTGGCGGTGCTTGGTTTTTATATTAGCTAGCAGCACTAGGAGAAGCAACAGCTAAAAATGATTGAGGATGGTCATGGGCAAGGCAGTGGCTTGTGCAGAGCTGGGAGGTGCTGCTGATGGAGTGTGCGGCTTTGGCAGTGCCACAGGAGCACTTTTGTGCTTCCCTGCCCTTTTAAAGGGACACCAGTCGGAGGGAAACGGAGCCTCGAAATTCCTGACAGGTTACCAGCACTGTGGGTCACTCGCTGCCAGGCTCTCTGTAGTCGGACTGCGTATGTTAGAATAAAAAGCTCCGTGCTCTTCTTTCTTTTGTAGCCATAAATAAAGGGGAGAGGCTGATGTGCCCCTTAGGTTGTGAATTGGCTGAGGATCAAGGTCTTTGAATAAACTACTCTCTCTGGCTACAAACAGACTGTGATGGAGAGGGTGGTTCGCTTCAAACCTCTGATTTAATGATGGGTTTTGTGAGTTTGTGCCACGCGCCCAGCACTCAGCTCCTCGGCGTGCTGATGTTGAAACGCTGGATGCGGGGACTTTAGGAAAATTCTTTGAGACAGTCCTGATTCTGCATCATTTCTGAGATGATTTCAGTAGGACATAACTGTTGAGTATTTTTTTTTTTTTCCGCTCTAAAGAAAACCAGCAAATCTGTAACAACTGGTGCAGCATTTGTTGAAGGCCCCAAGTCAGCATCTGTTCAGGAGCAGCACAGGTCTCTCCTCGGGCTTCCTTGCTGCTTCTGACCGCTGTACACAGTCACTTCCTCTCAAGCTTACCTAATAAATCAATAGGTAGTGAAACACACTGGTTGTAAATCAGCCGCTTCTTTTCTGAGCCTTAAGGCAGCTGGTCTAAGTGCGAGTATTTAAGGTAGCCAGCCCTATTTTTGGGGTGCCTCCTGCAGAAGCTGGGGCTGCAAACCCCCGGATTGCAGTAGCAATTCCTGCCTGCCAGGATACGGACAGCACTTTTCCTTGGCTGCCTTTCCCAAGGGACAAGAGCAGCCTCCGCAGCAGAGCAGAAGGTGCTGCCTGCAGAGCATAGGTCACTTGGCGCTTATAGGGCTCTCCCTTCCACCGGTTGTATTAAACAGCTTAAAATCTAAATGTACTTTGCGTTTACCTTTTGGCAGTGGGCTCTGGGCTTCCTGCCGCTTTAAATGTCACATGCTAGAAGTAGGAGGTGGAACGCTTGCATCTTAAATTCAGATGCTAACTTCAGGATAAGATCTTGTCTTAATGTGTTCATTCAACGCCCCCACTTGCAAAGCAAGCTCTAGCAAGCTTTTGGGCTGTAGCGTTTTGGACTCTTGCTGTGGAACAGAATATAATTGGTTTTGGAGGGCTCAGCCACAACTGCTGTTCCTTAACCATTAATGCGAGCACTTGAGACCTTCAACTAGGATAATATATGCTTGCTTTTATTTTCAATTACCTTTGTTTGGTGGAATCGCTGCTCAGACTTAAGCGTGTGGTTGGATGGCGGGGAGAACCCTCTGCGTGTGGGTGAATTCAAGGCCTTGGGTCCGCTGTCGTTATTCCCAAAATGGCATATGGCAAAGCTGTGTCTTGCCTGGGATTAATCCAGCTGTGCCCAGGTCTGACTGGGTGCTACAGAGGGGACTGGAGCCTTCTCAGGCTCTTTTTTCCCCTCTCCAGTGGCATAAATGAGTATTCAAGCTGTATGCTGCCAGTCAGTAAATGTCAATATTGGATAAGTGTTTCCTTTATATCAGTGCAATTTAGCATAAGCTGCTTGGAAACAAATGTCTTCCATAAGCATGAGGTGTTTCAGTAAGTACACAGTCAACATTACGATGAGGATTAAATAAATGTCAGCCCCGCTTGTATGCTCAGGAACAAGTTAAGTCAGCTGAACTTGCACAACGGCCGGCGGGGCAGTGACAGCAGCGGGGATTAGGTGAGGCCCCACGGACAGCGTGGGCTGCAGGTACCTGGCTCACGAGGGGGCCGTGGTGTTTGGGGTGCAGCTCCAGCTGGGATAGCTGCCCATCGCGTCCCATCCTTCATCAGGTCGCAGCAAGAGCCGTGCGAGAAGGGCAGAATCCTCGAGCGCGAGATGAAGAGCTGGGCTGGCTGTCTCTGCCTTGGCAGGGATGCAGAAGTGCCTCTTTCCCTGCAGCTGGCACGGAGCTCACCCGAGCCACTTGTTCCCAGCGGCACGAAAGCAGCTGCACACAGGGTTGTTAGCACTCAGATGAGCCTTATCAGCTGCTCTAATGCTGCTCGCTTTCCCCAGTCCTTGTGGACTTGTTACCCTGCCGAGTGTGTATTTTAATGACTGGCCTCTGCTGTTCCAGGTGGCTGGAGCAGAGCTGCTCGCTTGTGTCCTAGCAGCCCCCGTGGGCGGTCGGGGTCCAGCTGCGGCGCCGCCTCGTTAGCCTGCACATTTACGATGCTGAGGAAGCAGCTTGCAGGCATGTGGGGTGTCTTCATAACTCAGGCTACTGCAAGGGCGTGCTGGGGTGCACAAGGAGGAATACCCAAAGTATTCTGCCTATCAAACCAGGTCACCTGGCAGAGCTAATGCTGTTTCATCCTCGCTTGTTCCGTTCAACCTGGTGGTGGCAGCAGCAGCGCTCGCATGGAGCGAAGCAGCCACCAGTGCTGGGTTTTTCTGGAAAGGTGCGAGACTTGTTGGGTTCCAGCTCTGCAGGGCACTGGAAGCACCAAGCCCGTGTCCTGGGGGTAAGCACTAACCCCGTTTCCCCTCCTCGGCCGCAGGGAGGGCTTTTGGAGGGAGAGTTGAAGGAGATCAGAAGTTCCTGGCTCCCTCCTGAGGAGCCCTGGTTGCCCAAGCTGGCCATCTCTCAAACCAGGATGGATCTTGAGATGACCCTGGTGAGGAGCACCCAGGAGTAGTGCACATGAGCACGTCGGGAGGGGCGAGGAGATGGGCAGAGCATGGCGAGTGCTGCTCCTGGCGCGCTGGCTCTCGGTGGCCGGTGACGGGCGCGTTGGCTCGCGTGGTGCGCTGGAAGGAGGCGAGAAGCCTTGAGCAGCTCCAGGGAACAGGCCGCTGCTCGTGCGCAACACAGCCTTGCTGGGCTGTTATTTTACTGGCTTTTCGTGTGATTTAACACAGGCCTCTGCCTGTGTCTTTAATCAGCTGGGAGTGACTAGGCTGGTGTCCCCCCTGAGGAGGCCAGCGTCCCGCCCCGCATGCTGAAAAAATGGAACAAACAGATGCTAAAATTAGGCACAGCTGTTTGCAGCGTTTTGTCCTCCTGATTGTGAAGTCTGACACCGTCTGTGCTTATTCCTTATTCTGTCCAGAGACCCACGAGGTTTAAGGTATCAAAGCTTTGAGTGGGGGTAATTTAACTCCTTATTGGCAGATGGAAGCTCGCTCGCGACTTCCTTAATCATGCTCTTAATCACGGGAATTGCCAGGTAACCTCAAGGTGTTGATTCCTGCTGTGATGGCAGCAGCAGCGAGTCAGGGTCTTGCAGAAGGTTGCGAGTCTGAGGAATATTTGCTGCCTGTGTGAAGGTCTGTGCTATATCAGAAACATATTTCTGGGGATTCTTCTTCCTCTGGTCATGCTTAAAATGGTAATACTGGTTCAAGAGAGACGCCTGTGATAAGCTAGGAAACACAGTGTCCTTTGAGGTCTTCAAAGGCCCCTTCGATGGAATCTGCTGGCTGGAAAGATGAAGGGCAGGGCAGTCAGATCTCGGCGTTTCGGCTGCGGAGATCCTCCTAAAGACGTCTTCTCCGTGGAGAACTGACATCTCGCCTTGCCCTCCTCTCGCACGAGCTGCTGCCTGCATCAAGGTGCTGCCTGCTCCGCTCGCTGCCGTCTGTTCTGCTGCTTGGGGGCCGTGCTTGATCTCTCAGACGCGCCCGGGCTTCGCTTCCTCCTGTGGCAGAAGCAAGCGAGAAGGGGAGCGCTAATGAGAAAGCCATTTTTCTTCCCTGGGAGCTGCTGGAGGAAGGAGAAAAGGAGCGAAACACTCCTTTTGGAGAAAGAAGAACCATGGGTGTTTGCCAAGCAGTTGGGCACCTCTTGCTGATGTCTCTACAGCGGTGATTGCAGCAAGCTTCTCCTCCAGCCTACCGAGTTTCCTGCAGCCAGCAGATCTCTCTGTACAGTTGGGCTCCCTCCCAAGTCCATATTGGGCTCACAACCTGCATGAGTTTTTGGGTGACTTCAGATCAAAGCTGCCATCCCGGTGGAAACGTCTTATTTGAAATTAGGAAGAAAAGTTGGATTTTTGAAAATTCCTCTGGGACGGGAAGTTTTCTTGGATTGGAAACTCTGCAATAGATCTGCCAAAATTCAATGGGTGTGGTGGTTTATTTTTTTTTTTAATTTTAGTTTTTAATTTTAACATTGAGCTCCAGAAGGGCTTTCCGTGTGCCAAGGATTGTTAGTACTACCGTCCTCTCATGGATGAAGTAGAGCTGGGACTAGAAACCCTGCTCAGCCAGTGCTCATCCTTTTCGGGAGTCTGGAAATGGGCTGTGGATCCCATTCTGCCCAGGGAATGCCATTTCCTCACCGTATATTGAAGCTTGCAAGTGTTAACCTGGTCTGTATGTCTGTGAAACGTGTGGCAGTTGGGAAGGTTTTTGGTCTCAATGTGGTTTTTCCCCTCTGGTTTGGCAGCATCCTTTTATCCCCGCTCTTCTGTACCCCGTGACACTGTGTGCCTGGGCGTCCTACTTGCTTGTTTTTCTGCAAACACCCTAAAATGCACTCGTAAATTTTAGAAAATGCGGAAAGATTAAGAAAGTGCCAGTGATGTTCGTCTGATGGCCCTGGGGCGTTGAGCAGGTAGGGAAAGGACCTAGGAGGTGGTTGTATAAATTGATGCACAGTAATGGGTCTAACAGTAATTTTTGCCCTATGTTTTTAATAAAGTGGTTGATGGCAAACGCAGCTGGAGCCCCCGTGCGGAGCCCGGGAAACGCAGTAAAAGGATGGAGGCTTCTTAATGAGGCCGTGTAAGAAAAATGAGGCATAATGAGCGAAGCATAATAGTACCATTATGCTTATGAGCGCCTCAACATGCAGGGGAGCAATCTCAGGGAGGAAGGACCTCCTTGGTTGGAAGGAAGGCAGGGAAACCTTGGGGAGACTTGGGAATTATTGGCCAGCCATGTAATATATCTGTTCCCTACTGGGGAGGCGAATGAAGGGTATAGGCAGAGCATCAGTCTGGGTCTGCTCGAGTTGATTTCCACGTCCATGCCCTTTTTATATATGATTTTGGGCAGCTTTCTGCTACTTTGGGTATTATTCACCTCCGGTAACCTTAGGGAAGTCTATGGGGATGAGAGGTTCCCAGGCTATGCAGATGAAGCCGTGAGGAGTTCAGCTTCTCAAACTGGTGGGTAAACCATGGGGAATTTCAGCACCACAGAGGCAGGATGCGAGGGGAAGCGATGGGGAGGCTCTCAGAGGGTCACCGAGGTTGCAGTGACGTTGAAGAGGGTCCACGTGCCAGCACGTTGCAGCTGGACTGGGGCCTTCTGCGGGCTGGAGGTGGGAAGCAGATTCATGTCTGCAGAATAGCTCTGTCCCTGCTGCTGTTAAATGTAGTTAAACTTGAACGAGTTCTAATCTCATAATGAAAGGAAGAGAAATAAGCGTTCTCGGTGATGCATGCCCCTCGCGGTAAGTGCTAATTGAAAACAGATATTTGCTTTAAAATGAGAATGTAATACGCTAAACGATGGCTTGTGAGTTTGGCACGTGTGGGAGGGCGCAGCAAGCACGCGCCGCCTCCCATCTGCTGTGCCCTGGCTTGGTGGGTGACGAGGAGCAGGGTCCAAACCTGGCAGCACTCAGCGTGCCCCCGAGTCCCCTCAAGCCTCAGGAGACCTCGTTGCAACGCCTGGCCTTGTCTTGCCCACCTTCCTCCCCGTCTTCCTCAGCCTGTCCCTACCAAGGCGACGTTCTGCCTTGGTAGTGGCTTTTGAAGCAGGCTGCAGGCACAGCTCAGTGCCACCAAACCAGTGACCATTCAAGGTTCTGCTGAGGATGTTCTCTGGCAAAAGGGCCCGTAATCTTTGGAGGGAAGCAGTCCAACCCTAATCCTTTTTGTGCAGAGCTCCTGCCCGTTTCTTCTGGGTGCATTTGTACCATTTGCATTTTGCACTCTGATGGTATGCACAGAATTCAGATTGCAGTGGGGGCTCGAATAGATTTGCATGCTAAAGAGATGCTGCTTTTATTTATTTCTATGTCACCCTCTCAGGCAGGCAGCAACGCGCCGAAAAGCACCTCGTGCAGCCAGTGACGGCGCCAGCGCCGCTGCTTTCCAGGGGCAACTTGCTCATGGCCCGCGCTCCTCCTTGCGGCACGTGCCACCGTCGCCGTGTCCCTTGGCGTGGCTCTGCTTCTGCCTGGGGCAGCGGCGCCTGCGGGGTCGCTCGGCGCCAGCTCCGCTTCCCCAGCCGACTCCGGCAGCAGCTGAGTCCTGGCTGCGAAACAGCCGAGGGGGCTCTGCGATGGCAGCACGAACTGGGTCACATCGCGCTGCCCCAGGAGAGCAAGTTTCTCGCCGCGCAGGCTGGAGCTGTTATTATTTTACAGGGGATGTTCTAGGTTGATAAGGGAGCTGTTCTGCTTGAGCTGCCAGTGGGGCTTATTTGGGGCTTATTGTATGCCCTAGTTTATATTTTAATATAGTCAAAGGTGACTTACAACTTTAATATTCCTTTTAAAAGTGGCGGCCTGAGTGCGGTGTGTGTCTTTAAATCTATCGACATGAAACCGGATTAATTGTAGCCTTCCCTGATCCTGCTGCTGTCTTTTCTTTCCTTGGCTGGAGACATGTGTGGTCTGCGTGGCCCCAACAATAGAAGAGAAGGAAGATGTTTGCATGGTGATAAATAATTGTCACGGGCTCTGCCTTTCTGCCAGCGAAATTTCGGCTCCCCAAGCTTCACAATGGCATCCGTGGGAGCTCCGGCTTTTGTTTGAGGTTCTCTGCCTCGCCTGGTGGAGCAGGGCTTTAGCGAACAATGGCTGCCTTTCTGCTGCCCATAGAAATCCCTTTCTCGCTCCCCGCCTCGTGCCCCTGCATTAGAATTGCTCGCACATTAGAAGTGCTCGCACACTTGCTGTGCTCCTCGCTGCCCACACGATGTTGCGTGGCCGAGGTGACAGCGTCTCCCGTGGGGAGGGACGGTCTTGCAGCAGAGGCCATGGGGAGGACCATGGGGAGCCGCATTAAATCCCTGTCCTTCACCAAGTCCTTGAGCATCTCTGGGCGATCACACTAGGAGCATCCAAAATGCTTGGAGACCAGCCCATGGACAAGTGGCCCCTGATCATATTGTCCTATGGGCTGGGAGTGCTGGAATCGAAATCCCCATGACTTTTAGGTTGTATTTTGTGTGGAAGGGGAGAATTTCACTCTCATGTGTCTTTTCCCCATGTAGCGTTTAAGCCCCGGGTGCCAAACCATCAGGTAGCGGGTGTTGGCTCAGAAGTCAAACAGCAGCCATCCTGAGACAGTGAAGAGACTGAAGAGCCATTAAAGGCAAGACTTGACACCCAACAGCAGCCACAGAAATCCCATTTGTTTTACATTTCAGGGCTTAATGAGACAGAAATCGCCTGGCAATTGTCATATGTGAAGGCAGAGACTGCTAGTTTGCATTTGACTGAAGCAAGGGCCCCGTGTGACACCAGCATCTTAGAGGGTTTGAAGTAAGTGCTACGGTGTTTTAATGGCGAGAGCTTGTGGTGCAGCTGCAAACAGCTGCTTCCCCTGCAAATCTCATACCAAAAACCCACCTCAGTGGGTCTTGCAGCCCCCGAGAATACAATGAAACATCCCAGATTTTGTGCAAACCTGTATCTGGGCGAACAATAGGAAGGTGGTAATGTCAGAACGCATTATCTCGGGTACCGTGCTTCATCTGTGCTGATTTGTGCCTTGGCGTTCCAGGTAATGGTCATAAATTGTTAAAGCAATATTTTAATATTAAACATAAGCTACGCTTTTTGACGACTGTTGCAGAGCGGGCTGGGTGCGGAGCTCTGAAAATGCTTTATTTCTTCCCCAGTCTGACCTGAAAACTGAGGAAAAATACTGTATTGGATTAAGTGAAAGCAAGACTGGAAATATTTGTTTCAGGACAAAAAAAAAGCTTCATTTGAAGAAGACCTCTTTCAAAAGAAATTTATTTTAGGACCATAGTCTTGAAACAAACAAAATTTACGTTTCATGTAGAGGGGAGGTATCTACATTTTTCTCTTTGCCCCTTTTTCACCCCATTTTCAGCCAGAGCAATTGAGTGGACTTGACGGGAGTTCCTGAATAGCACCAATTGACCCACATCTGCATGTTGGAAGTATTAGACCCTAAGATACAGGGGGAAGAGCTAGTGAGTCATTTTCCTGATGGGTATCTTGGTAGGTGAGTAGAGGACCGAAATTATATATTTGAGGGAATAATAGGACGCTTGTCAGATGACTAAAGAATCTTATTTTTAATCATCCTGGGGGCGAGGAAGAGGGGAAATTGTGCGCTGCATCATCCCGAGCTGAGGAGCTGTGGCTGAGGAGTATTTTACAGCTAACCTAGAGCTTCGGAGGGGCAAGGAGGCCCCAAAGAGACCTTCTCGAGGGCCTTCTCCGTGCTGTGAGCATCTCCCCAGGCCCTTTGGTGCTATCACCGTGCATCCCAAGAAAGCCCTTCCGGGGCTTCGCTGCCGCTGCTGTTCTGTGGTGAGGCCGAAGGCTTTGGAGGGGGCCCGCCGTACTGCTCCACATTGCCCTCGTGCATGGCCACCGAGCTTGTGGCTGGGGCTCTGCAAAGTCTGCTGCCCATTGGAGGGGATCATAAAGCAATCGTGTTGTCCTGCACATGGCAGCTAATTGCTTTTTTTCCCTTCTATGATAATGCGCCTTCATTTCTCTAATAAAATCATTTGCTCCTGTGAAGACAGGCCTCTCATTCCTCTCATTGTGTGGGTTTAGGGGAAGAGACTAATGGTTTAATTACAAGGTTGGAAAGAAAAATCTATCTTAACATCTCTTTTTTTGTTTGTATCTGAAGATGCTGCTGCTAGGAAGCCTGCATGTGCTGCAGCCCAGGCTCTGAGAGCCCCCCGTGCCAGGGCTCCCCTCTCACCCTCATCTCCCATGGGAGATGCGCAGGGTCCTGCGCGCGCTGCCTCCTGCAAAAAAGCTGCGCTTTAGCCCCTGTTGTCGAGCGTTGTTGAAATCTGCCAATGCTGCAGGATGTGGAAGCAGCTGTACGCTACACACAGCCTTCCTATCTGCTGGGACCGGTCTATTACCGTCTTTTCATTTGTTTAGCTGGATGCTTTGCAATTCCTTTTAGCGCTGGTAATCCAGCGCAGACCTCTGTGCCGCTCACTGCGGTATTTATGGTGCCAGGCCTCCTTTCAATTTCCACGCGGGCTCTGGCCATATGCGCGGGTATAATACGACCAGCAGCTTTAGGCACACAATGGTTCCGGCTTTCTCCTAGCCGGGATGTAGGGCTTTTCAGCGCCTTGTTCGGAGGCCTGGCTGATTGGGGATTTTTTTTGCGAGTAGAATAGAAAGGCTCGAGTGGCTGACAGTGATTGCGCTCTGCCTTGCCGCCTCGCGAGGCAGCCCTCCTTTGCTGGGAATAGATAAACTGCCCTAAACAGAGGCGGCGGCTGGCGCTCCCACTGCTGGGATTTTCTGCGGGCGCGCTTGCATGTAATCCTCGGGGCGAGCCTTTAAAGAAGCTCTCTCGGCACCGCGAGGAGCGTCCGTGTGGACGAGCAGAGCCGTCCTGCGGCGGAGCGGGGCCAGCTGCCCTTAGGAGAGCACCGAGGGGCAGGGAGCCCTTGGCGGGCACCCACTGCCCAGGGCGCCAGGCGGGTGCCATCCGCCCTGCGGATGCACTGACCTATTGCTCAAGTCGCCAGCCTGGCTCCATTAGGCACTCGGCGCGGCACAACGGGCCTCCGAGCAGGGCACACACCTCTGCCTGCCTCCCCCGCGCCTGCCTCCGTCTTGCACCATTAAATATTAACGCCGCTAAACACCTCAGCTTGTCTGCACGGCGCGGCTGCCCCTGCAGCCCAGCAGGGCTGTTGTGTCGCACTCGTGTCCGGGGACCGGCGCACCTCCCTTCCCCAGGCCTCTCCTCCACCCTTATCTACCCCACTCCTCGAGGCCCAGCAGTGTGAGGGACCCCCTGCAGCAGGGGAGCACCTGGGCAGCTTCCATCTGAGGCTGGGACCCAAACCGTGTGTGTCAGGGACCGTGAGAGTCACCAGTCGCGTTTGGGGCAATCAGCCCGGTCTGATAGCGTCGTGGGGGGAATATGGGTGGGCTGCTCCCGAGGGACTGCGGCGCTTTGCCCTGCGGTGCCTTGCACGCCCTTGCCGCCCCTGAAGCTGTCAGTGGGGCTGCAGGTGGCATTTTGCTCCGGGATGTTGCACGTCGGGCATTAGCAGCTGTGTTTCCAAGCTCGGCATCTTTCCTTAGGCCACGGGCCAATATTGGGGGCCGCTTTTTGGTAAGGAAGCCTGCGTTTGGATTTGGGGATATCTGACATCTTGCTGACAGCTTCAGTCGAGCAAAGCTGCTCTCTCAGCCTTTCAGGGCCTTGCTATTCAGGAGTGCGTTTCCGCAGCATGGAACAGCAGGATTTAGGAAATAAAGGCCTTAAAAAAAATAGGAAAAGCAGCTCTGCAGCTTTCAAAGCCATTTTAAGCACTCAACTCCTTCCAGCACTGAGCTCCGTGCCTGAACCCGGCCTTGGCTGAGCAGGCTGAGTTCCTAGCTGTGGTTTTGGAGGCAGCCTGTATGAGCAGACTGCCCCTCGCCAGACAGGTCAGTGCTAATAGGGTTTCTCTTTGCGCTCGCTCAGCAGAGCCCAGCTCACCCTGGCCTTGGGGCAGGGTGGTTTTCACAGCAATAATGCTGGGCTGCCATAAGCAGCGTGGGCTTGGCTTTGCCTGCAGACCGAGGCTCGCAGAGAAGATATTTCTGGTCTCTGTTAAGAGTTATTATCCATCGGGCTTGCTATTGACTGGGCTCTCGTGTCAGTCAATACTTCTTTCCTGAATCGATAAATCCTGGTATTGAACTCAAACGAAGTTTGTCTTGTGCAGTGAACCGGGCGGGTGGCTCAGGACTCCAGCGCCATCCGGCTACAAATCTCTGCCCTCAGCAGGTTGTCCTCAGCAGGAGCGGTCCCCACTTTCCAGAGCGGGAAGCAGCCCTGCTGTCACTGCCTCCAAGGGCTGTGGATGCGCCGGGCCCTGGTTTCTCCCGGGATGGCTCCTGGTGCTACCTGCTGCTGTGCGAGCCACCTGCGTGGCAGCCTGCTCGCTGTAAGGAGGCCTAACTGCTCCTTCTGTCTCCGGTGCATTTTTCATGAGGCTTCGCAAGCTGCGCAGACACCTCCTGGGCTGCCCGCGTGGGAATCCCTTGGAACGGCGAGACCTTCGTGCCGCCTTCCTGGGCATCCATAATGCTTTTTCTGGCCCTTTTCCGTTGCTGCTTTTCCTCCCTGCCCGTGCACGGAGCAATTCCTGCCCGTCTCTGCTTTCTAGAGCTGCTAAATTTACTGCTGGCCCTGGCCGCCCTCGGCCCCTCCGCGTGCTTTGCTTTCCAGCCCAAGGAGGCCCTCCTGGAAAGCCGGTTATTAATGCGTGAATCTCTGTGGGCTTGATGAACTTGCTGCCGTGGTGGCTTTTGTCCTTTACAAGATGTTTCATAAGCAGCTTTAGCGCTTTATAGCAGCACCAGATCTTGGGGCTTAGCTGGCTTAGAAGCAGCTGATGCTTCAGGCAGGTTCCCTTATGAAACCTGCTGGGAGTAATGAGCCACGGACAGCACCGAATCGATACCGAGCCCCTGTTTTGAGGAGCGCAGCCACAAAAACACGAGGCTGGCAGTGCAGAGCACTTTGTGGCACAGTTAAGTCCAATGCTAACCCATTGGGACCATAAAAGCCCCACTCTTCTCCCCACGAGGCTCCTTCATTTGTCTTGGGCCAGATGTTCCCGTTTTCCTCCCCGTTCCTTGCAGGTGCTGGGAGGCTTCGCGCCGTTCCTGCTTGCGGAGCCTCCCTGGGTGAAGCGTGCTTGACAAGTGCGGAGTATTTATGATTATTTGCATAGCAGCCTCTGACCCGCTGTGAAGAAGCAGCCCTTCAGCTCTGCTGAGTAAACACACCTTCATTTAGCAACCTGTGCCTGTGCTACGCCGAACCTCTCTCATGTTCATCTGCTTTTTCATGTGTAAAAGTCTTCGGAGTATTTGACTTTAATGAGTTGGGAGCGGGCAAAGCTGCTAAGGAACAGTTTGTTTAAGGGCGCTCCTGCACCCGCTGCCGAGGCTTTCTTGGGGCTGGAGACTTTGGTCCTGCTAGGCCAAGCTGTTTGGATTGGGAATGGGGTAGCGAGGTCCTAGGTGCTCCTGGTAGCCCCTAACATCACCTCGGGCTTTACAGGCCATTAAACCTTGACTAGCCGCTGTTGAAAGAAGAGTGTTTTTCCAAGTGCTTGTTGGCTTAGTGCTGTTCTTGTTGATGTTGATTTAACTCTAGTTCAAACAAACTTTGCTCCACGCCGAGCGCTTTCGGAAAAGCTTTTTCCCCAGAGGAAGGCAGGCGGAGAGCTGTGTTAGAAATATATTTGGAAGATCTGCTCTGGCTTTCTAATGCAGCAGCTTAGAGCAATTTGTGGTGTGACTGCTGGAGCGGCTGAGGGCAGGAGCTTTTGCCCTGATCCTTGGGTTTCCTGGCCCGGGCAGCCCTGTAAATCAGATGCAAGGCAATACTGGGTGCTAGAGGGAGGATTATTCCTGCTTCGTGTCTCACTGAGCATATACAAGCTCAAGCATATACAAGTTCAAGCGTATACAAGTATGTACTGAGTATACGCAAGCTCAAGTGGGGAGCCTGCTTGGTCTTGAGCATCACACTCAAACAAATTGCATATCTGGGCAGATTTCCATGATAAATTCCTGGCTCAAACCTTCATCCTTCCCTCCTGTCACCTGACAAATGTGTTTTTTTTTTCTCTCCTTAGTGTTTCCTATTGACTTATTTGCTTTTAATGTTCCTGTGATGCAGAGAAGGAAGAAGCCAAACAGCAGGAGCGTCTGGTTTGCTTGTCATGTCGGGGCGTTGTGTTTTGCTTAGGAATGTGGGTGTCTCCTTGCAGTCTTTACGAGGGTGCTGCTTTGGACGACGATTTAGCTTTCTTTGCAGATCAAAATCACCCCTGGCAAGACCTGGGCCACAGAAGTTGCCCCTCCGCTCACTCCATCCTTCATATAATAAGGAGAGAATTTGCCCAAATGTGTAAGAACCCAAGTTCACCGAGTTGCCGGAGGGCTGGAGCTCCCGAAATGGGGTGGATCCACAGACGCCTGCGCCGTTTTGGAGGCTGCTCGTGATTTGGAGGCTGCTCCCCATTACCCGCTCGCTCTGTGGGTGCCTTCGTGCCACTTTGCGGACATGCCCATCGTTCGCCGCGGCTCCCGGTGCCCCGTGGAACGCCGCAGCCGGCTCTGCAGCATCCCACCGCAGCTCTCCCCGCTTCCTGACAGGCTGAGAAGAATGAAACCCGGAGGGATTATCAAGCGGCAAAATGCAATTACTCCAGGCGAAATCCCCTCGGATCCTGCCGCCTGCCACGTTCCAAAGGGGCTGCCGGCCGTCTTAGCGCTCTGAGAGCCCTTAATGCGGCGCCTTGAGGAAGAAGGCGGCTTAGGCGCGTGCCGGGAGGACGTGCCGCGGTGGAGACCCCAGAGCTAGCAGAGCAGCTCTGATCACCGCAGCCTCCGGGGACCCCCGAGGAGGAGATTCCTTCCTCTCGGGAATCCTACAATGATGCAACGTCCTTTGGGAAACCAGCGGCTACTGTGGGCAAGTCCAAAGAAACACTGCCCAGTGTGGTGGCCCAGCATCCCTCCTCTTAGAGCTTCTTTGTTGGATTATTCCCTCGTTCCCGAGCTTCCCCTCGGCCGCAGGGCTAGGCCAGGTTGCCAGAACGTTACTTTTTGGGTCTGCCTCCTTTTGCAAGCGCAGCTCCCCGCTCCCTCCCCCAAGTCCCCGAACCATATGTCATTAAAATGCTTAGACATGTGGAAAAGGCCTTGACAGAGATTCAAGGAGACAGGGGAGATGCGGACGAGCGGAGACTTTGTCAGATGGAATGATTCTGACATTAGAAATGCTAACCCAAAGAGAAAGATATAGCTATAGGAGGGGGATGAATGGGCAGAGAGACGGGGCTTGACGGAGGCGCCGAGACAGGCGGCGTGGCTGAGGGAGAGCGAGACGGAGGGAGAACACAAGCAATTTCTGTGAGCAAATGAAGTGCAAAGCGGTGGTGCGAAGGGCAGGCGCGGGCGCGGTGCCGGGGAGCCCGCGCTCCTGCCTGTCCCGGCGATCCCGGAGCCGCCGGGCGGGATTTGCCCCGCGGCGCGGGCGCCCCGCGGGTGTTCGGGAAGGTCATCCAAGAGCCTTTCCTTTGAGCCTGTGCTGCTAAAGCCTCTTTCCGCTGGGAGTCAAGCTGTTCGTTGGCTCCAGCCTCCGTCCATATGTGTGGGCGAGAGGGGAGAAATAACCCAGGGACATCTCCAGGGGAGGAGGAGGACGGAGCCGGCTTCTCCCCCCGCTCTCCCGTGGGTGCTGGGTCTGCATCTCCACCACGGTCCCTTTCTGTCCCCCGGCGCCCTTCTTAAAAAGCCAAGCCAAACCAAAACCAAGCCAAAACCAAGCCAAGCCAAGCCTAGCTGGTTGCTACCGTGCTTTGAAGGCCCTGAACTGCTTTGTGATCCTGCCGAGAGCAGCAGCCGCTCGGCACCCACGACAAGACCTGCAGCAGCACCCGTGCCCTGGCGTGTTTGATAGCAGGGCAGGAAGCCGGCTGAGAATTCCCTGCATCCCAAGGTGCCCATGGCCCAGGAAAAGCTCCTGGACATCACAGGCTCACAAGGGAAGCTGCTTTTCCACCTTTTCCCCCTCTATCATTCCCTTCCTCCCAGTTTCCAGCCGCCCCGGCAGTGGCGTTTCCACCGCTGAGTCACTCCACAGACAGCCCATTATTTTGGGGGAAAAGTAGCCTATCTAGAGCAAACTTGGCGCTCCTGCCGGTGAAGGGGAGCGTTGTTGGGGGAAAGGAGCTCAATTTGTTCAGCACTGTAATTCGCCGCGCGCAGCTCGCTTTTGTCACCGCCAGAGTCACTCGATGCAGCAGCCTTTGATCTCGGCGGCTGCTCTTCTGTATGTAAGAAATTTCCGCGCCGCTTTAAATTACGTGTCTAAGATACCCATTACCACCGTGTTGCGCTTAGGTTGAGGAAGGCTGCCGCGTAGCAGATAAATACTAGATGAGGCGCCTTTTCAAATGGTTTGTTTGATTATGCTGGTATTTTGCTGTCTCTGTGAGCTGCTCTTAGGAACCTGCAAACCGCAGCTCTTCTCCTGCCATTTTAAAGAAGAGAATTGCCAAAAAAGGGAAAAACTCGGGTTCGGTTCCTGCTGATGGCCCCAGCTAGCAGGCTGCCCCGGTGGCCCCTTCTTTGCCAGCTTTTCCTTGGGCATCTCTCACGTGTGCGGTGAGAACGGGAGCCTGGCCAGCGTGACCCTCAGGAGCAGAGGGACTGCTCTGCTCCACGCACAAATCCCAGGGAAAACGGCTGCTTTTCCAAGGCTAACAGCCCTGAGCTTGGCTAATAGGGTGATTTGCAGGCCAGCTTCTCCGGAAAGACCCCGCGAGTGGGCTGGGAGAGGTCACGCTGGGAGCTTTTAGCTCCTTGACCTCTTCCTTTTGGCTTGAGCGATGCTGTTTATTAGCAAGGGAGGATGCGAGAGGCCGGCGCGGGACTGTGTCTGTGGCGCCGCCGCTTTGCAAATAGGCTGGTAGTCGGTGGTGGCTGCTCTTGAACAGCTGATTAAACCCACTCTCAATGAGCCCTTTACCCTTAGCCGAGGCTTTGGTCGTGCCCAGCACGGCATTAAAGTGGTTGCAAGAGCCTAGACCCCATTCCTAGCGGTGCAGAGCACCCGGGGGCTTTTGCTGCAGCTGAACTGCAAACCCCATGAGGCCAGAAAGTGCCAGGGGGCAGAGGGGCAACTCTAACGAAACCACAAGCACGTCGCCCAAGTTAAATCCCGAGTTTGGCCTTGCTTTCTGATTAAATAAAGCTCTCCCTGCAAGGCCGGCGCGCGGTGGCGAGGGGGCAGCGCAGGAGGCGCGCGTCACGCCGCGTTTGTCAGCGCCGACGCGGCCGCGCGCGCCGCGAAGAGACAGGGAGAAACGGATCGCGCGGGCGCGCGAGCCCACCCAAGAGCCGAGGTGTCACTGCAGCTCTGGCGCTCGCGGAGGCAACGGGAAGTGAAGGCGGCACGCGGAGCTGGAGGCAGAGGGAGGCCGGCCCGGAGATGGGCTGCAGGGCGCGCGGTGGGCAGCGGGGAACGGTGCTCCCCTGCCGCCACGCTAAGCAAGGCCCTCGTCGCCGGCTTCTTGGCATGCAAAGATGGATCTTTCTCTTAGGAGGAGTAAAATGGACCGTCTTCATCCTCCATGTGGATAAGGGAGGCTGAAAGGTGGTTCTGCTGGAGCCTTTCTCGCTGCCCAGCAGCCCTTCTGCCTGCAGGGCCTCTTCCCATCGAGCACACGGATGGTGCAGGTAGCCCAGGGCTTCTGATCCTCCCAGAGCCCAAGGCCCCAAGGGCCACCTCAAGATGCAGGTGCCAACAGGTCACTGTGTTCCCACTGCGGGAATTCCACCGGATTTGATGCCTTCTCCTTTCGCAGCCTCCTGCTGCCGCAAAGCTGGGCTAAAAAATAGGGAGGGGAAACGTTGCCTCTATCTGCTTTAAATTAAAATAAATCCAGAGCAGAGAAGGCCTTTTGTAAGGTCTGCTGAGTTAATGGATTCATAATGGCTTTTAAAGCTTCACTTGGGTAAGAAATACTGTTCATTTCATAATTGCATATAAATATACTCTCTCGTAATCCGGGACAGCATGGCAAAAGGAAATCTACTGGCTTAATTATAAATCTTTTTATTAGCTGGAACCCCGCTGGAATTAAAAAAAAAAAAAAAAAAGCCACATGTTGTTTTTTATCCAAGAGGAAGAGCAGAGGGAAAGGGGGCAGCCTTGGGATTGAGCTGGAAGGGGACCTGCCTCTCCTGGAACAAGGTGCTGGAGGCGCTCGAGTCGCTTCTGTTGCGAGGGGCTACAGCCGAACTCGGCTGAAAGAAGCAGGCGGATTGTGCCTGTTGAGTTGTCCTCGTGTCCTGGAAGATCCTGCACAAATCCATCCCCTCGTGGGGAGCCTTTGAATGTCCGAGCCTTGCAACATGGTCAAGGTTGGCTCTTCCATGGCTCTTTTATCTATAGATGGAGGTGCGAGGCGAAGGGAAGGACACAGCAAAGCTCAGAAGAGCACAGCGGGCCAGAGCAGCAATTTGGGTTTAGATTGGCCTTTTTTCTCCCTTCCTTTGCAAAAGGAGGCAAAAATCTCCCCCCCTGCTTCCCTCCAGGGCACAGCATTGCATCCACCCCCCTTAAAGAACCCCTCGGACGCAGCCCTCTCTTTCCTTGCCCCTTTCCCGTGCCCTCCCAAGCAGCAGCGTGTTGCCACGCGGGCGGGATGTGCAGCGCATCCCAACAGGCTCCCGGCAGCGCAGCCCAGCAAATTCCCAGCGCGGGCCCCGCGGGTCAACGGCAGCTAATGTACGATGCCCTCCGTGGCCCTAGCGAGCGCGGCGTGCTGATAAGCCTCGCTCTGCTCTGCCTATTAAATCTGCTCCGCTGTACGCGCAACACGCCGTTATTTATTTATTTTCCCCGCCTTTTCTGCTGTAAATTGTCATCCCCTGCACAGGCAGAGCTGCTGGCTGGGGGAGGCTTTTTCTCCTTTTAATTATTTGGCCTCGTGTCTGGCTGCTTTATATTCTCCCTCCGCGCCTGAAGCCGGCTGGCGAAAGGCTCCCGTTCTGCAGGTTGTGCCCGGCTGCAGCGAGGGGGAAGAGAGATCAACCTGCAAAAGGCACCGCCGAGCCCTGCCCTGAGCCGCCGAGCCGCCGCCGGTTGCACTCCCGTGGCCTTGGGGACTCATTAGCCACTGCACAGCGTGCATGGGCCGCGGATCCGCTTTCAAATGCAAAGCAAGTTCACGGCGCGAGGGACTGGGGTATCCCGCGCCCCGCGGCGCTGCCGCATGGGAAGGGAAGGGAAAGGGCTCTCGGCACGCCGAGGGAGGACCTCGTGCTCCGCGGCGCCGGCGGGACCGGGCTGGCAGTGCAAATGTTGACACGCCGGAGCCGCCGCGCGAGCTGCTCCTCTCCGCGGCCGCCTGGGTGATGGGAGAGGGCGCGAGGCTGCGGCGAGCGCTGGGGAGCGGCGGCGTAAAGCGCCAGCAGCTGCTCGCGCGCGCTCATCCCTGCTCGCCTCTGGCAATCCCCTAATCCCTAAATCCCCGCAAGCTGCTGCGCACACGGCCCGGAAAGCTCCACGCGGGTGGAATGCGCGCGCCCGGGCGCCGCGGCTCGGCCGGCTGCGCTGCAGGACGCGGCGCGGACGCGACGGTGGCTTCTTGTCGAGCACCCATGGCTCCTCACCCGGCTGACACGAGCGTGGCCAGGAATTAATCGAAGCGGCTGCACACTCCAAGAGGAACCATGCGGAATCATTTCCAGAGCCTCCTGGAAGAACTGGGCGTTCAGCAGGGCAAATACCGCGCCCCTAATGCAGCCTTGTGAGCGGGTTTCCCTCCTTCAGCTGCACTTTGGAGCGGGGCCTTTTCCTCCTGCCTTGTTGCTAACCCAGAAATACGAAGCTCCTTCTAGCTCTTTTGCAGCTGAATGAGTTGAAGCCTCCTCTTTTGTTTAGGTAACCTTAGCTTCTTTTAAACATATACCCGGCAAGTGAGATTCATGACTTATTAATTTGCCAAGTGGTAGATTTCAAAGCTGTCATAATACCGAAGTCATGTTCGCTTCAGTTACTCTGCATAATTAATTGGAAAGTAATAATTTGTACATCATGATAGTCTCCTTCCGACATAAAAGTGCGAGCCCTAACAGCCCGAGGCAGGAGCGGGAGCAGACGGCGGCGCCCGCATGCGCCGCGCTGAGCAGAATCCCGAATCCCGAATCCCGCGCGAGGCTCTGCGGGAGCCTCCTTCACGTGTCAGGGCTGCTGGTCTGCAGCACAAGAGGCTTCCACCATCTGCAGGTTGCTCCTCGAGCCCCTCAAGTACAGCGAGTTCCCGCTGCTCTGGCACCTGCAGATCCTGGATCTCCCTTTTTCCGTTAGCTTCCCTTTCTCCGCAAAAAACTCCGACTTCTGGTTCCTGCCTCCTGGTTCATCCACTGCTTTGGCTTTCTTGGAGCGGGTTCATTGGATTCTGCACTATGTGTTGGTGTCTCCCACGCCTGGGGGAGGCTTCTGCCGTTTGCCCCAGCTCCCCGACTCCTGCGTTGCAGATGGGCGTCATCCCAAGCGCTTGGTCCACCATGTCCAGGAGACGACGACATTGAAACTCCGATGACCCTGCAGGCAAAGGAGGCCGTGCAGAGGAGCGCCGGTACAACGTGGGAATTAAGATACCCTAATCCTGAGTGTTCACACTGGACAAAACACAAGTATGTGAGTGGACAACGCGCCCCAAGGGCCGCCCGCGCTTGCGTTGAGGGGCCTGCGACGCCGCGATAGCATTTTGGGCTGGGTCCTTCACCAGGGCAGCCGCCTTCAGCCTGGTGCCACTGCCCCCCTGGGCAGCTTCTTGGTGCCAAAGAAGGGCTTCGCTGCATCCCTAGGGCATCAAACCCTCGGCCGCCGCGAGGCATTGGGAACATCTCGCCTTCGGGAAGCGGCTGCCTCGGGAGCGCCGCTCGCCGGGCCCGCAGTCAGCGAAAGCTGCTCCTGACAATCCCGAGACACTAATTGCGGATGACGGCGCCGCTGCCGTGCAAGGAGCGCTAGGGTAACGTGCGCTTCACGTCCCTCAACAGCCCCGATTTTGACATCCCATTAGCAGCGACTCGCGTTGCGCGCGGTACACGAAAGGCGTTTCAACCCACCGGGAAGAGGACTGTAATTTTGCTGAAGTCTGTCTGTTTACTCGGCGCGAAAACAAAAACCGAGATGTTGAAGGGAAGCCGCCTTCCAAAATGAGTGGTGTAACCGTAAACTTGTAATTTGGGCATGGCTGGTGCGCTCGCTCTTGCAAAGATCAATCTATAGCTTTTGTGAACTGCTTCTTTTGAGCGGCCTGTACGACTTATTTTAATCACTGGGGGCTAATCTCATTTCTGAGCCTCCGAATGGGCCCAAACATTGAAATTATATGTTAATGTACAGCGATTGACAAAGGGAAGCCGGTCGTATCGACTTGGAATTAATGAAGCAATTCAGCAGCGAACAATGCCGCTGGCAGAAGGGGCTAAGGAGAATCGTTGCAGTTGTTGAATTTTTGGCACCGAGAGGTCTCATTGCTCGGAGGAGACGCATGGATCAGAGCGAAAATTCCCTTGGAACTTGGGAGAGACGGAGCTGGACGGAGCCGTTTGGTGGAAGGAGGTGAGGAAAGGGGCAGTTGCTGATGGAGGAGGGACCCTGTGCGTGTCCATAAGTGGCTTCTTGTGCCCTGATTCCAGGACCTGCTGCTCAAGAGGGACAAGAGACACAGAACACGGAGCTTCGTGCCGAGCTCGCTCCTTCCGCTGAATGAAATCCTCAAGTAGGACGGTGCAGAGAGCTGCCAAGATGTGTTGCTGCCGTTACCATCTCAAGGCTTTGAACTCGGCCATGTAATACTTGAGAGACCAATTTGAGGGAATGCAAGGCACAGCGCAAATGCTTTAGAAGCTGCTTTCTGACAGCAACAAACACGTGCAGCAGGGAAGCAGTTGCCCAGCGGAGGCTGAAGGCTCCGTTCCTTCCAGAAAGCCCCGTTGAAAGACGAAGCCTATTTACCAATTATTGACGTGTTGAGTGATGCTTCTGTAAGAGGAATGAGGCAGGAAAAACCTCAGCCCTGGTTTCTTTATGGAAACGGGAAAATCCGCCGGGAAGCCAGGCCAGGAGCAGCAATGGTCCATGGCCGCACGCAGCCTTTGCTCGTTCCTCCTTGCTTCCCGAAGGGAATTCCGCGGTCGCTGACATTAAGGCGTCCCTCAAGAGTGTTGCTTCCTGCGACGGGAGTGTTTAGCCTCCCAGGGCTGTCCTTGGCATGTAAGAAAGCCCAATATTTCCCTCTTTGAGATGCCGATGGTTCTGGCTCCGTTTCTTTTAGTGATAGAGCTCTCCGAGTTGCATCTTTCCTTTGGTAGCTCAATGGGGTCCTAGGGACTGTCTGTTAGACAGCGCTCAAGTGCACAGGATTTGCTTTCGCTGCAGCCAGGTTTCCTGTTGATCTCCTGCTCCGAGCAAAACACACGGATATATTTCCACCATAAATGTCACCCCAGACCCCCCTCTTTGCTTTCCCTGGGAATAACAAGTGCAAGGAATTCATGCTGAGGATTGTATCTTCATCAGCTGAGGACATGCGTGTGGTTCAGGTTTGCCAATTCCTTCAGGTTTTCTCTGCCTTTTTTCCTCCAAATCCTCAAAAACCCGAGCTCTATGAAAATGCCAGTGTGGGTCATGGGTGCCTTGAATTTTTAGGCTCCTCCTAAACGAGCAGCCCCAGGATAAACCTACACCCTCCGGGGATTGCCAGTGGCGCTCAGCACCTCCGAGCCCAAACCGTTGCTGCCCTTATTGGGGAGCCTGTCGGGGCTGCACTGGGCAATATTTAGGCTGGGCTTAAAACCTCAGCTTTATTGGCTGAGTTCACATAATGACTCCATTCAACAGGGCTCCGTCACCTGCTCGATGGCATCGGGTTGGTCTCATTTTCCTGGGCATGGATGTGTACAAGGGCACAAAGCAAGCTCGCTTGGCCTTGCAATGGACTAAAACAAAGCTCAGGGTTTAGTAGGCGAGGCTGGCATGAGCCCAAGGGCTGAGGAGAGGGATGGTGCTGGTGGCACCAGCCGAGCAGATAAGGCTGCCTTAGGACAGGGGATTATTCCCGCTTTTTTTCCCCCCGGCAAATAGACACCCACAGAGTTATTTAAAACCACGACTAAAAAGCCGGTAGCGTCTGAGCGCGGCAGCTCCGCTGCGAAGTTGCAAGCATTATTAGATATGACCTCCCGCTTAGGAAGAGCTTAGCGAGTGGGAGTCTGTTACCCTGTTATTGCCTTAGCAAAAGCCCTATTTTCCAGCCGTAATATCCCCGCCAGCAATCAGCCTGATTAGAGTTTCGCATGATGCAGTAAATATCTGAAAGCTCCATTTCACCAACAGCACAGAAGCAAATAATAAGTCGGGGCCTTGGGCCGTAAGGCGGCAGGCGTTTACCTTGCCCGTTGACTTCAAGCGTTTCAATTTTGTGCCAAATGAGCCTTGAAATGGATCATCCAACCCAGTGTCCGGCCCGTAAACAGCGCCGTGGACATTGCACCTTGCTGCTCCGGATGGAGCCTCTCCTTTGGAGACGGGGGGCACGTTTTCAAGGCGGCCCCCTGTGCCCCGGCTCGCGCTCAACCCGCTGCCCTCCTCGGCCTCTGCTTCCGTGTCATTACAGGAAAGATCTCCTCGAGATCCCCCCGTGTTATGCTTTCAAGTCGGACTTGAAAAAGACCTTTGCTAAAAGGCATTAGTAATGGGATTCGCCGTCTTTGAGCTTAATTTATTCTGAAGAGAATAAGGCCATTATCTTAAATCTTTTTCCCCTTTTCCTCCTGTTAGGGGGAAAAAAAAAAAAGAGAAGAAGAAAAAAGGGAAAAGCAGCCCTCTGAAGCAGAGCATTTAGCCCAAATCAGTGGTTAATGACTTCCTCTGGTAAGCAGCACCAGGGCTGAGCGCTTCTGTGGGTTCTGATGGGGCTGCTGGAAGAGGCGTCCAGCTCCGCTGTGCCCGCGGCTCCCCCGGCCGTGCCCTCCACGTGCCAGTCCTGTCCAGATTCCTGTCGACACGGAGCACGGCGGGAGCAGGGCTGGTGCCCGTGATCCAGCTTCTTGGATGCTCCAGCTGCCCCGCAAGCTGCCCGCGTTTCCCGGGAATCCATCCGGATTCCTGCCGATGGGCAGCACAGCGGGAGCAAGGGCCGGTGCCCACGAGCCACGCAGCCTCATGGATACTCCAACTGCTCCGCAAGCCACTCGGGTTTCCCTGGATTCCTGCCGACATGGAGCATGGCAGCAGCAGGGCCGGTGCCCATGATCCAGCTTCTTGGATGCTCCAGCTGCCCCACAAGCCGCCCACATTTCCCGGGAATCCATCCGGATTCCTGCCGACACAGAGCATGGTGGGAGCAGGGGCCGGTGCCCACAACCCAGGCAGCCTCTTGGATGCTCCAGCTGCTCTTCCCAGACCTGCAGAATCACCAGTTGGTCCCCAAGGGGCAAAACTCTCTCCCAGCCCCCTCTCCATCCTAGTGCTCAAAGCAGCATCGGGCACTTGTCCATCCGAACTCCTCGACTGGCTTGCTCCCCACGGTAAAACCCTGCTAAGGCTGCCCGCGCCGTTCAGGAGCTTAACTTATTTCTCCCCAAAGCACTCGACAAACATCAAGTATTACATAAATCTGAAGCACGAGCATCCGCGAGACTCGGTGATTTGCAGAATGTGGTCACGTCGTCTGCAGCTCTCTCCTCCTCCAGAAATTTCAATCCATCACGAGGAGAAAAAGAGCCCTCGCGCGGAGCTGGAGCCGGAGCCTAAGCACACAGCAGCAGCTGCCTTGTCGGTGAAGCGGTGCCGCGGTCCTGGGCCTCCCGGAGCACCTCAGAGGGTCCCCACGTCGTGCCGGGGCACCCTTGGGAAGCTGCAGTTATCCTTGGAGCGTTATGGGTGCTCTCTAGCCGTCGCCGGCCCCGCTCCGGGCGTTGCAGAGCTGGCACTCAGGCTTATTCCTGCAGCCGCAAGGAATAAAGCCCTGGGGTTCCCTCTGCCCTAACACTCTCATTCCCCCACTCAGGCCCAGCAGGGCACAGAGATAATGGGATGGTTCCCATTGGAGGGAGGAATAAGAGGGATCCATGGGGATTCATGGGGCAGGTTGTTGCTGGCATCTCCCCGTGCTCCGCTCCGAGCTGGGAGCCCGGTGAGGCGAGCGGGAGCTCTCCGCTTGCAGCCTGCTCGGAGCGCCGCCCCTTCCCAGCGCCAAATCAATCAGAATTCCCGTGCACTCATTGATTTGCAGACAGCATGAAGCCATCTGCTCCCTGTAGCTCCAGGTTATTTTCTGTTTGGGTTTTTTTCTTTGGCTAGAAATCCTGGGGTTTTTGCAGCAGCGCAGACGGCCCGGAGAGCGGGGAGGCGCCGGAGCCGAGCGGAGAGCTCGGGATCCCAGGAGCTCTGGATCCCGCTGGACCTTGCAGCCCTTGCAAGGCGGTGGCTTGCGCAGCGAGCGCGTCGCGCTCGGCAGCCGCGGACTAACCCCAAGTGCCAGCTCCGCAGCGCTCCCTTTGTGCCGGGCACGTTTCGCTATTTGCCATAAGCCACGCGCTCTCGTGAAAAACCATTTGCAAGATAAGTAAAGGGAAATGTAATCCCCGAGTGGAGTGAAGGGTGCTTTGAAATGAATGGGGGATAATCCTTTTGTTGTCGGTTACAAATGCACTTTATTTCTGCATTATCTGAGCATGAGAATAGGCTCTGCGCTCAGGCAGCAAATCCAGCGCGGCCCCTCTCCACGCTGCAGCGGGCGCCGCAGCCACCGCTCGGCTTCCTGCGGGAAAGGGGGGCCTGCGGGAAAGGGGGGCCGGGGCTCCCAGACCCGCTGGGCATGGGGCTCCCAGAACCACTGGGCACGGGGCTCCC
>VZSG01001105.1:14200-31020 GCA_013398315.1 Nothoprocta pentlandii | reverse complement strand
AGGGCTCCCAGACCCGCTGGGCACAGGGCTCCCAGACCCGCTAGGTACGGGGCTGGGGCTCTCAAACCCACTGGGCTCCCAGGCCCGCTGGGCACGGCATTGTAAGCACTAGTGAGCACATTGTGAGCACTAGCGGCGGGCACGACGTCGGCGGTGCCCTGCAGCACCCAAGGGCGCTTTCCCTGCGGACATTCCCGGCCACGCTGGCTGCTCCGAGGGGCGAGGGTGTAGGTGGGGTTGAGCTGCCTTGGGAGCGAGGGTGGTATCGCTCCTGGAATAACCAGGGCGAACAATTGCAGCTGGCAGAATCTCTCCCGTGCCTGCATAGTAATTAGGGGTGAATAGGAAATTAATTAAAAAGCTAATTATAAAGTCCATCAGCATTGTTTTCTGATCTTTCGAGCGATCTGCCGGTGCTCTAAATGCCGCTTTTTCCCGTTTCTTCAGCCCAGCGGAGGTAGCGGGGAAGCGGAGGGGACCGAACCAGCCGTTCCCGGCGCTGCGAGATCCGGGGCCGTCTCCTAAGGCGATTAGGCCACATCTGATGGGAAAGCCCCAGCAACAGCACTAAGCTGCCCCTAAGCCCCTTGTTTCCCAGCTTTGCCATTAGGCACCACAAAGGCAAGGCAAGTTTTTCCTCTCCTGGAGCGCCATACCATTTTAATCTCAAGCTAATCCTGTCCAGCCAGCGCGTCCTCAGCACGGCAGTGGCTTTCCCATGGGATACACCTCGCTCGGGAGCAGCCCTGCGGTTCATGGGGGTGTTGGGGTGTTGTCTTCGCGAGCGCCTCGCGCTCAGCGGAGCTGCTGGTAATTAAAATGAAATCTTTGCTCCGTGCTCTCTCTGGTTCTCGGAAGCCCTCATCAGAGGCACACGGTGATATTTTGATATTCCGGAGGTTTTTTTGATATCTGCAGTGAAGTTACAAAGCGGGCAAGGACGGCAGGCCTGGCGGTTTCGTAATCGCTCCGTCTCATGTGCACTACCCTGGGAACGTGCTCAGAAGTCTCCGCGGCGGCTCGGCTTCAAACGCGGGCGCCGCTAAACGCGGAGCCCGGCTCCTGGCTTAATGAACGCGCCTTCAAAGCCGCCTCCCCGCTCGCCGGCGCCGAGATCTGAGGGCGCCCGCGAAGCCGCTGACAGCCCTTTGAAAGGGATGCGGCGCCGACCGGGAGCCTCGTTAAGCGGAGTCAGCAAAACGGGGCCCGGGGACCCGCCGGGGTGCCAGCGGCGGGTGGGAACGGGGCCTGTCCGCCCACTCGTGCCGGGTGCCCGGTGCCACCACGCGGCCGCTCTGTGCATCCCTTGCCGGGATGTTTTCCGCATGGATCCGAGCGGAGCGCTGGTGCCCCTTGGAATGGCAGCTCCTCCCAGGCTGCCCCCGGAATCCCGGCCTCGCACCCCAAGTGCAACCAGAGGGGCACCCCATGCAAGCAGGACCCCCTGCTCCGCACCAGCCCGGCCCGAGCTACTCCTGGCGTGTGCATCAGTGAGTGCCTCGGGTGCCGCGTGTTTGAGGGGCCCTTTGGGCTCATTTGGAGCTCGCCGGCGCTTGCCGGCCCTGGCAATTTGCGCAGCGAACGCGATTACTGGAGCCGAACACTTGCACGGCTGCAGGCGGCGAGTGCCGCGCGCTGCCGAACCAGGGGGGAGGCGGGAAGGATATTAGAAAAATCACCTTTCTGCACAATAGTCCCCGAGCTGATCCGCACACCTTCATAACAAAGTAATTGAATTTTCCCCGCGCGGCGGGAAAGGGGGATCTAATTACCGCCGGAAAGTGCCTCCCGAATGTCTCCAAGCGGGTCTTTTGGCTGAGGCCTTTCCCGGAGCCCTGCTGCAGAGCTGTCCTCCATATGGAGGGCGAGGAGAGCCTGGGAGAGCTAAAGGGGCGGCGGGCTGGGCAGCAGAGCCCCCTCGGTGCTCCCCGTTCATCTGGGGGCATCATCCCGTGCGGCACTGGGGGCATCCGAGCGCATGCGGACAGGTCAAGAGCTCCTCGGGAAGCTGCACTCCAGAGCCGGGCTGCTGCACGAGGCTCTAATTACCCCCGGCAAACTTCAGAGGAGCCGGCTCGCTCTAATTGAGAGATCAGCAGCGGCTGCAATGACGTTAGATGTGCATACTAATTACTGCATTATCCGGCACCTGCTTCGCAGAGCGGCCCCAACATGTGAATCCGGTTTGCGCTGTAAGGAGCGCCAGCGGAGACGGCGCAAACTCCCCGTGCCCTTCCACATCCTCCTCCTTTGGATAAACCCCTCCGTTAGTTTTAGTCCGGGTTTTGAGGCCGTCGTGTTGCCGGCTCGACCTGAACGGAGCCAATTAAACAGCAGTCCAAACACTGGATGAGCTGCTCCTGCCACAGCGAGGAGGAGGATGCCATCGTCCTTCGCATCCCCACCTCATCCAAGGCAGCTTTGCTGCGGAATTGCGCCGAGAGGTACCCAGGTCCAGGAGCAAAAGGCTCCTCTCCACGGAGCGGCTCCCGTTTCCTTTCCATCCCCCCTTTCCCCATATCCCCTCCCTGGGGGGCTCGCAGAAGAAACGCCGAGCCGTAATTTAGCTTTCCCCAAATACACTTGGATAGCAGAGCGCGCCGCTCGCGGGATAATAGTTATTTAATGCTCAATGTAAATACGTTGTGTGTTATATTGACTAAGCCGTCGAGGTGGGGTTGAGGCGGCTGCGGCGCCGCGTTGGCTTCTGCATTAGCACAAGGGCCCTTTTGCACTTATATTTATATCAGTACTTCTCCCAATGACATCCAATTTTACACTAAAGCGCGCCGCGGCGCCGCGGCTGCTAAAATATTGGCTATTTCCTCGCTTCTAAAGGCCTTTTCTGACGGGCCTCTGAAAGAGGCATTATAGGCAAGAATACAAATAATTCCTACGCTTTCTTTTTTTACCTCTGAGCCGAGCAGGAGGGAAAACCTCGTGTCAAGGCTGTGCGGTCAATAAGTCTTGCAAGACCTGCCCGGAAGGTAGAGAATAGCGACGTATATGGCACCGGAATGGTCATAACCCCGAGTTGGTGCCAGCTGCAGCCCCCCGGGCCATGGCATCACCAGGCGTGCGCCGACGTCGAGCAGGGGCTTCTTTAATAAAAAGGAGCTTTAAAGGCAGCCGGAGCGGCGCGTAGCCCCAAGTGTGTTTAATGGTTGCCTAATGCGCTCTTAGTGCCTGCTGATCCTCTAAGGAGATTGGTATTAGCCCAGCTTTAGCGCTCGCCGGGCTGGGGGCGTTAAGGGGATGCCCAGCAACAGCTGCACCCCACATCTGCATCGGGGTGCTTATATATGGCCTATATATGCCCTCTGTGAGATGAGCTCGGTGCTTAGATCTGCCCGGAGAGGTCGGTGCCCCTGACCCGCTGCCAGTGACGACGGGAAGGATCCGGGCCCGGCGCCCGCGTGGCTCCGGGGGCACCTTGGGTGCTGGTGCTGCCTATGAGCTTCCCTTCCCTTTGCAGAGGACGCTGAGCCGGGATAACAGCCCCCATCCCGGGAATCCTCGCGGAGCCGCAGCATTCCTGCCCAGCCTTCAGCCCGTGCCCGCAGCTCCCGCCACATTCCCGCTGGAATTCGCTGTGCGGGACCCACAACACTGCCCCCTCCCCAAAAGCAAAGCAGGTTAAAAATGCATTTTTCATGCTCTTTCATATTCTATTGATTCTGTTTTTCTCATTTTTTTACCTTATGAAGAGAGGGCTTTCTGATACATTCTTCAGAAATAAAGGAGTCAGCAGTTCTCCCCTCCTAACGCTCTAGTTATTCACCTGGGTTATAAGCAGACTTGGTGAAGGAGGGAAATACATATATAAATATATATAAAATCTTCCCACGGAATTTCAAGCGGACCTGCGCTCTTTGAATAGCCTGGCCTTCATTTGCATGGCATTAGACTAAAGCACGTTTAAATTCCTCGCCGCCCAAGGAAATCTGACAGACTTTATGAAGCCATTAGAGCTGCGGGGATTTTCTCCTTTTAAAATACCGTCTTGTCGAGCTCTCTTAATTACATTATTATATGTACTTTTGAACTCGGATCCACTCGCGGCTGATGTATTACCCTGCCGACGGTGCAGCCCTGAAACGCTCCCATTTATACCCACATTCCACCGCTGAACGAAGGCGCATCCCGGACGGATTCCCGGGAATTTAGTAATTGTTTCCAACGCTTGCTCGTTGAGCAGCCTTGCTTCCATCCGGAGGCAGGTTCCAGGCAGTGTCCTTGGAAATATCTTGATATTGTCAAGAAATCGGCCCGACTGCTTTATCTTGTGCAAGAAATTAGCTGGCATTTCAGAGGGAAATGTCATTTTGCTCCAAAGAAATAAATAACTCGCGTGTTTTGACATTTCTAAAGCACTTTCCCTACGAGCAAACAGCAGCTCCAGAGTGGAAACGGTGTCAAAACGGACTCCGTTCTGTGAGGAAATCCACGGGAATCCCATTTCTTCTTGCAGGAGACATTCAACCCCTGGGGGGCTTCCAGGCACCTCTGCCTCCTTGGGATTTAAGGCAAAGAACATGGATGATTCCCAGCCGCCTCCCTGCTCCTCCTTGGGATTTAAGGCAAAGAACATGGATGATTCCCAGTCACCTCCCTGCTCCTCCTTGGGATTTAAGGCAAAGAACATGGATGATTCCCAGGCACCTCCCTGCTCCTTCTTGGGATTTAAGGCAGAGAACATGGATGATTCCCAGGCACCTCCCTGCTCCTTCTTGGGATTTAAGGCAAAGAACATGGATGATTCCCAGCCGCCTCCCTGCTCCTCCTTGGGATTTAAGGCAAAGAACATGGATGATTCCCAGCCGCCTCCCTGCTCCTCCTTTGCTCCTCCGCAGCTTGCCCAGGCATTCCTGCTCCAGCCACATCCACGGATTCCCTCTCCTGTCTGCAGCTTCTCCCATTGTTCCTGCTGCAGTCTGCTCCCTCTGCGCGCATCCATAGGGAATGGGGCCGTTCCACCTCATTCCGCCGGTCCACGGGCGGAAAACGCCCGGCTTTGCTGCCCGAGGGGCAGCAGTTTAATCCCGTTCCCCAGCACAATTTGATGCAAACCGATAGCGTTCGCGGAGCTCTTTTCCCAAACCCCATCCATGCAGGACGCTGCAAGGCCGAGTCCTCGGGGAGCTTGGGAAATTGGGATATCATAATTGGGAAGCAGCCCTGGCGCCCCTTGCAGCCCCGTGGGGAGCCGCGCCGGCCACGCGGCAAATAGAGACAAAACTGTTTCCCATTCTCTTCATTTATGATTTTAGAAAGTAAAATGAATGAAACGCATGCAGGTCACAGCCGTTGGAGAGCGCCTTTTTCTATCAGTTTGGGAGCTTGTCAGCTTTGATTTATGAAGTCAAGGGCCCCGGCTGGCTACTCTGCCAGTGCGTGCGCTGGGAATAGCTGGGCTGTTAGTGGAAGAGGGGCTTCGGATTGGGGCTGTGCTGCTTCCTGATTCTGGGGAATGTGCTGCTGCCGGGAGTCCCGCTTCGTCTGCGCCTCTCCGGGATAACAAAGAGGCTGCTTCATTAACAGACACCTCGTTTTGGGTGCAAAGAGGCAGTTTCATTAACAAAAACCTCATTCCGGGTGCAAAAAAAAGATTCTCCAGGGTGTTTTTCCAGCTGATGCCGCCTTTTGTGGCACCTTTTATCCAGGAATCCCAAAGGACATCAAGGATCTGCATCAATGAAACCTCCCATAGCCCCTGCTCTCCTGCCTTTGGCCTAAGGTTTCCTCCCCGTCGCCTTTTCCTTGCCCCCGAAAACCAGGAAGCCCGAAAATCCTCTTGGAAGCAGCGCTGCGCGAAGAGGATTTATCCTTGTCCACTTAAATATTCATGGCAGCTTGCGTTTCTCGCCGCAAAGACACTTGTTTATTGAGATAAGATTTAATTTATTCATCATTTACCTAAATTGGCAGGAGCCGGCGTGTTCGTTCTCGCGGAGAAGCTGCAAAATGCATAAAACATTTTGGAAACGTGCGGATTACAGCGGGGCCCATTGGAAACCACCTGACCCCTTCCCCTCGGGGCTTCCCAGGATCCCCCCCCTTTTCCCTTGGGATCCGTCGGGCAGCGGGGCAGAAATTGGGGGGTTATTGGGAGTTTTGCACCTTGGTCCCTTTGCCAGCCCAGCTCAGAGCGGGGGTTTTGGTTTATTTGGGGCTCCGGGTGCTTGTTTTTAGACTAAAAAGGGGAAAAAAAGGCGCCGTAAATCCGAGCCAAGAGGGAAACGCGGGGGAAAGCGGCAGAAATTGCCGGGTTTGAAACATGATGACAGAATCAGCTGCTGAAATTGCCTCTGTGAATTGATTTAAAGCGCCTCGGTAGGCGTCTCTGTTTCATTAACTGCTTCCTCCTTCGCTGCAGTTGCTGGAGCCCGGGCCTCCTATTCCCTGCCGGCCTCCCGATATCCAGTATCCATCCGCGGGCTTGTTCCAGTTATTACGGGAAAATACGAGAGGCAATTTGGAGAGAGAAGCGGCCCAGGAGGGACACAGGACACTGCCCTGGTCCCACTTATCCCATGCGGAATCCCGGTGTCCCTGCATTCCGACCTGCTTCCCCATGGATTCGTGCCTGCAAAGCGCCCCGCCGCGGGGCTCCTTGCCCCAGCATTCCCATGGGGAATTGCTTTGGGGATCCATCCATTGTAATGGCCACAGCGCGCGGCCGCTTGTTCCTACCTGCTTGCTGCTTCCCTAACAAGGGGCTCTGCTCCTAATTACGGAAATTCGGTGTTCACGGAGGGATGACGGGAGAAAAGGGAAAGAAAGAAAGGAAAAAAAAACCCGGATCCTTCCTAACTCTCCAACTGGGCAATTATCTCCATACTGTGTGTGCCGCGCTGCTATCAATGTTGAGATGCAGTAATTACCACGAGAGGCGGCCGTGACATTTGCAAAGCGGATCCATAACAAACAGGGATGCCGCGGCGGCATTAAAATGCAGATATCCAAACGGTGCTCCTCCGCGCGCGGAGCCGTCTTTGTTTCGCCCGGAATTCACTTCCCAATTAAACAGCTTCCCTTCTCTCCTCTCCGTTCCCTTCCTCCCTCCCCGCTTTTTGCTCTTTTCCTTCCCACAACGACATTTTAATCCCAAGCTGCTTCCTGATGGATGCCATATCCATGGGCATGGGAAGGAGCCAGGGGACCCCCATCCCGATTGCTGATCCCCGAGGTACGGATAGGAATGGGACGTAGCCCAAGAGCCTCAAAGGAGCCCCGGGAGCAAGGACAAATCCCCAGGAGCAGGGACAAATCCCTGGGGGTGCATCCAGCCGCTTGCATTGGGGCTGCCACGTGGCACCGGCTGGCACCGCTTGGGAATGCCACACTCTTCCGCAGAAACCTTCCTCATCCTCCCCTGGACTTGGCCAATGTCACCCAGGGCTGTTTCCCATTGCTGGGTGTTGCTGGCTCCCCACATCCTTCTGGATGAGCAGAGCTATTAATGGGAATCCCGCCGGGAAGCGGCCCCCCAGATTCCGGCATGAAGGCGGAGGGAACGCAAGGTGCTTTAAGCACCATCTTTGCTTCCCAGGGCCCTTATCCCAACCCTATCCCAGCGATGCTCCTGCTGGTGGATCTGCAAAGCTCCCAAATGGCAAAACTTCTGCAGCTCCCCTTATCTGCGGCACAAGCACGGAGACAGCCAAATCCATCGCTGCCTCTGCAGCTCGGCCGGGATTTGCATGAGGAAATTGGAAAGCAAGTTGCTTTGCCTCGTTTGCATGGCAAGAGCCGGAGCGCGGGACAATCCGCCCTTTAATTTGGGATCCTTAGGGCCCGGAAGCCTCCGGAGCGGCCGGCGGAACAACAGGACACTCTTTGCACCGTGGCTTTGCTCACCGAGGAGCTTCGCAGGGTGGATTTAGGTCGGCACCGAAGAGGATTCCAAAATCCCTCCCTTTTCCAATTATGCACTGAGAGGTTTCAGGTAATCCCGCTTCCTCCTGCAGCACCGAGAATTGCGAATGTCGGATAGCGATCGCCTGCCTTCCTGAAGGAATAAACGAGACCAGAGGGATTAAAAGGTGGGAGAAAAACGGCGCCGTTGCAAATCCAGATCTGGGTTCCCTTAAGCACTGCGTTTGCCGGGCCCGAGCATCCTGCAGCTGCATTCCCGAGCAAACGCCCCGTGACATTTTCCCCCTTGCTTGGGTTACATTTTCCTTCGGTGCCTCGGTGCCAAGCTGTGGTTTGGGGTGAGCGTGGGGCCAGCTGCCCCTTACAGCAGGGAGAGGGGCACTGGCTGCCTTTCCTCCTCCTTCCCTCCTGCTCCTTCCCTCCTTCTCCTCCTTCCCTCCTTCCTCTCTTTCTCTCTTTCTCCTCCTCTCCTCCTTCTTCCTTTCCTCCTTCTCCTCCTTTCCTCCTTCTCCTCCTTTCCCTCCTTCTTCCTTTCCTCCTTCTCCTCCTTTCCTCCTTCTCCTCCTTTCCCTCCTCCTTCCTTCCCTCTTTCTCCTCCTTTCCTCCTTCTACTCTTTCCCTCCTTCTTCCTTTCCTCCTTCTCCTCCTTTCCTCCTTCTACTCTTTCCCTCCTTCTTCCTTTCCTCCTTCTCCTTTCCTCCTTCTCCTTTTCTCCTTCCTCTCTTTCTCCTCCTTTCTTCCTTCTCCTCCTTTCCCCCTTCCTCCTTCCTCTCCTCCTCCTTTCCTCCTTCTCCTCCTTTCCCCCTTCCTCCTTCCTCTCCTTCTCCTCCTTCCCTCCTTCTCCTCCTTTCCCCCTTGCTCCTTCCTCCTTTCAGCATCTTGCTCTTCAGCCCGTGTCAGCTCCGGTCAAGATAAGCCAAGAAGTTCAGAAACACTTAGGCGAGCCTGATTGATGGAGCAACCAGGCTGTCAGGACAGCTTAATGAGAGCAGGCTGCAACTAAAGATAATAATTAGTGAGCGCGCTAAGAGCGCATGGGGCTGCAGGGGCTTCTGGCTGCAGGCCCAAAGACTCTTTATCCCATTCGCTTTGGGGCATGAACCCCACATTCCTGATGGGATCGGGAACGCCGGAGCGCCGAACGGGCGCCCGGGGAAGCCTCCCGCTCCGCTCCCGCCTTTATAAATATGTATCCGCACACGGAGCGAGCGTCTCGAGCCGGTCAAAACGCAATCATTTCATTTGCCTCCCCGTTCAGGAGCGCTGTTCCGGACTAAATTGGCGCCGCCGGTTTACAAGGGCTGGCGCGAGCGCGCCAAATGGGCTCAGCGAAGTGAGGCCGAATTTCTGCTGCAATTACCCTGCTCTCCGACCGTGTGATTCCCTCCTCCTGCCGCACGGTCAGGCTCAGGCGCGTCGCGGGACTCGGCGCTTTCACAGCCCAAAGCTTGGTACAAGTCAGCCCTGAGCTTGGCACCGCTTCATCCCTTGGTCTCCTCACCTTCTCCCCTCTCCCGTGGTCTTTTCCAGCTGCTTTGTAGCTTTTCCAAGGCTCTTTCCCACTTTTCTGAAAGGCGACTCCAAGATCTTATCCAAACAGCTGGAGTTTAGTGTGCAAAGCGCTCTCTGGTTTCCCCCCTGGAGGGGGAAAATCCACTGTTGGAGGCAGCTGGAAGTGTTCCTGGCCTCCCGCTCTGTTCCTCAGGGAAGGAACCCAGAGCACCGGGAGGCTCCGGATGAATCCCGCGCTCTGCATCGCCACGACGGGGGCAGCGGCAGCTGCGAGGCCTCCACGCTGGATTTTTTTGGGGAAAAAAGACACAGAAAAGGCCCAAGTGAATCACAGTGACGTCGGTCATTGACACTGATCCTGACGGGCGTCGATCATTGGGGTGCTGCTGCTTTGGGCACCCCAGGGCCAGAGTCGGGGTGATGGTCGCAGGGCTGCGCATTCATTCCCACTTAAATACCTTTGTGACGCTTAAGTGCCCCAATTAGCTTTCCCTTCATTAGGGCGCTGCAAATGCCAGTGAGCATCCGCGTGGCCTCACCTCCCTCGGCCTCCGGGAACGGGCGGAGGACATCGGATGCATCCGATCCGGCCTCGTCTCCGGAGCAGAGAGCCTGCTCCGGATGGTCCCGAAGGGTTCCAAAGGGACGGGATGTTCCCAGAGGTTTCCAAGGGGAAGGGATGCAGCCACGGGGCCATTGAAGGCCCCTTTCCATCAAGGAAAGATTTGGAGCAGCGGAGGTAGCACCAGGTAGGAGACAACCCCACCTCAACCATGCTCCGGACTTTCCCCCTTGTTACATCGAGCTGCTTTTTTTCATCCAAATTTCCTATTTTTTGCCATTCCCCTTTAATCTCACTTTCTATTAAAAGTCTTCCCAGAGCTAATGCAATAAATTTAGATCCAAAGCCAGATGCATAGCAAAACTTTTGGCAGAGAATACTCTATCAGAAGACATTGCGAATGAAATATGCTTTCCCCTTGGGGATTATTCTACAGTTTAATTTAATTTGATATTTCAAATTAAATTAATTCAAATGGTTATGCAGTTTCCAGGGAAAACAGACTTCATTTATGATGTTCTGCCACCAAATTGTTTTGCTCCTATCATATATCTTATATTGTTGAGTAGGGATGATAAGGAGTGACAAGGCAGGGCTTTTCGGGGCCCTTGTTTGACAACTGCTGTCCTAAAGGGAACCAAAACGTTTCCTTTGTCCTTCTCCGAAACGAATCTCGGCTGCGAAGCAGATTTCCATCAAACTGTGATTTGAAGAGAGAATAATTTCCTTGCAATGAGAAGCTTTGAACAGGAGCTCCCCTTTCTGCCTGATTCGGGGCTTGCGGATGAGGGAGGACCGCCGTGTTGGGGATGGACATCTTGGCTTCTCAACATGGGCGCGAGAGACAGGTTGGGATTTTCCATCCAAATCCAGATTTTGCAGCCCAAATCCATCCAATTTTCCAACCCAAAGCCACGTTTTCGCCAGGACACAGGTGGGAAAACGGCCCAGGGCTCCACGGGCGGCTCTTCAACTCACTGAAGACACACAGGGGCAAAGAAACACTGGCCGTATCACAAGAGGCTTTAGAAGAGGACGTAAAACCGGTTTCATTTTGCAGGCAGCCCAGAGCTGATATTTCCCGTCCACGCTGCTTGGGAGAAAGGAGCTGTGTTGAGCTGTCCAAAGCCACACGCACTCCCAAATTCTCCCTTTTTTCCCCATGTGGGTTAAGCCGCCCCTTTAGCAGGCGCTAAATCCTCCTGGTCCATCCTGGTGTGTCTTTATTTCCCATTCCAGCTTTCCCAGCGCGCGTCAACATCGCGGCTTTGCGCTTCCCTTGGGTGTCCTGGTGCCCACATGGACCTTTTGGGCTCGGATCCGGGCAGATCCCCCGGATTGCTGCTTTATCCAGCACGGGCAGCTCCGCTTTGAAAAGAAAACATTATTATTAATAAAAGAAAACATTATTGTTAATATTATTATGATGGTGATGATGATGATCTTGCAAATGGATGTATGTTCTCCCAGAACCCAAATTCCAACGGTTGTGGTAGGACCCTCTGTTCCTGCCGGCTCGCGCGGGGCTGGGTGAGGAATTAGGGCGATTCCCGGCGCGGCACCGGCACCGTCGGCATCCGCTCTCCCCGTTCCTCCCTGTCTCATCCCAAAGGATCCACGGGACTCAAGGAGCTGCCTCTGGACCCAGGCCACGTCTCTCTGTGGGATGTTGCCCTCTAACGGCTGACGAGAGGGAAAACCAGGAGCCTCCGGCCCCGGCTTCCCCGGACATCTCCCTTTCCCAGGACATTTCCCCGGCCCGAGGAGCAGGCGACGCTTTGGGTGCCCTCACCCCGGCGCCTCCCAAGTCTCCCTGGGCACCTTTCCCCACTAATCCCCGCTGGAAAGAGCCCAACCCGCTTCCGTGGAGCCCTTTCCGTGGAGCTCAGGGCTGGATCCGCGTTGCTGGCGCTTCCCGCCGACGGCAGCTCCTCGCGGCGCCTCTTCCCCGTGCAAACATTTGCACTGGATCCTTCATCCCTAATGATGAGGGTGAGTTACCCAAGCGCGCACATTTTTCATAGGCGCTTTCATTTACTACTGTTTTAAATTATTTCCCAGCCTGTGACAGACAGAACCCAGGCAGGGAAAGGCAGAGAGGGAAAAAAAAACCCTACTCAGGGCTCATTTTTCATATAATATATTCCAATCCTGTTAGGTCGTGCCGGTGAAGGTAATATTCCTGGCATTCATTTAATGAAGTTGACATTGATGAATGGCTAATTATGCGAATTACATTCTTATTAAATCCCGGGGAATCGCAGCCTTGGAAAGCCTCGGCCGCGGAGTTCTCGTGCGAATCAGGCCCCGCGCGACGTTGCTGCTCATCCCCACGGTGCCCCTTGGGCCTCCTCTCTCCTTGCCCTCCTCTTCCTCCCTGCACATCCACCCGGGTCTGCGCGTTGCAGCCGTGCATCCCACCCAGACACTGTTAGAGCTGGAACCGGAGGCACCGGAGGGATAATGACTCGTGGCCGTTAACGAGGGGCGCTAGCGAAGTGCAAACGATGCGGGCTAATTAGCTGCTTTACAACCGTGCATGGAAACAAACGACACTTGAATGAATGGCCGGGTTTCACGTGGCATCAATACATTAATATCTCGCTAGGACAGGTGGATTTGGTAAATTCAGCATGCGTCCATAATAGAGCTAATGAAGCACCGCGCTAATTCCGGAGTAATTAGGCATGAGCGCCTGACGCTCGCTCCAAAGCCGGGCCCAACAGGTCGGGTCTATCCGAAGGACTCGGGTCTATCCGAAGGACTCGGCTGCAGTCTTTATGCACCTCTCTGTAAGGAAAAGCTCCCGCTGTCTGCCAAAGGTGCCCCACATCCCTGGGATTATCCGCTGGGAAGTCCTGCCCGGCGCCTGGAGCCGGAGCCGCTCCGATCTCCAAGGAAAGCGCTTAATTGAGGATTCCCCTATTTGCTTTGATAGTTGCTGAACAAAATGTTGACACGAAACCCTTGGCTGCTCAGAGATTTCTCTTTTTTTCTCCTCCATGTGTAGTTAGGGCTTCAAAAAAGAGTTTAAATGCATTAGCAAATTATCTTGATTGCCCTCTTCATTTTTTCAGCAAACAAGCTCCTCACCTGGAACGCAGCGCGTGGCTTCAGGCAGGAGCGGAATTTCTTCCTTCAGATAAAGGGAAACGGGATGAAAGTCCCCGTTACCTTTTTCTCATTTCAGCTGCAAAGGGTGATGTGCTTTTGTTGTGCTCATTTGCACGGAGGGAGAAGGAGCGGGAACTCTGCAGAAAACACCACGGCGTGAAGAGCGGTAGCGATATCCACCCCGCCACGTGCCCGTTTTCCTCCCGGGAACCCTCTTAATGCGGTTTTAGAAATCAACAGGCTTGGAGCTAGTAATGCCCCGCGTGTGTTGGGCTTTTTGCCCCTCTCTGGGGACCTAGGGTTGCTTTTCACAGCGTCTGCAAGGGGCAGGTCATGGGCAGAAGCGTCTGCCCTCTCATCACCTAAATGTGGGTTTCGGAAGCGATTCGAGCTCCGTTTTGGGGACACGGGACCTTGCGACACCTCCCTGGGTGTCTCCATTTCTAACAGGGTCCAGTTGCCACCTTCCCAGGACAAAATTGAGACCCTCGGATGAAGCTCGTGCCTCTAAGAGGGGATGGGAAGAGGATTTCCGTGGAGCAAACAGGCACCCCTGTAGCAAGGAGACGAGGGGAGCGAGGGGCAACCTGGTGTTTGCATCAATACAGTGTTTTTAAAAGGGAATTTCAAGAGCCCGCCAGCTTCGGCTGCTCATATAGGGGCTTAATTGGTATATAATAGCATAGTTAATTAAATGTGAATCAATAGTTTAAAACAGCTAATTGATATTTAATATGTAGGGGAAAAAAAAATAACTCTGTTGTAATATAATTAACTCAATGCCGAGTAAGCAATGGAATTGCCATTAGGCCTTTACGGCGCCTGTAAAGTTTATAGTTCTTTAATAAACTTGCAATTAGCCGGGATGAGCTGCAAAATTATTAAACAGGTATTATTGGGCTATTAAGCATTTATTCTCGTTCCTGGTGGAAGGAAGGCAGCCGTGCAATAGCACAATTAGGAGCGTGTTAATGAACCTTTGGTGCCCATTGGCCACGCTGACCTTTGCCGTGGCGCTCGAGCGGGCGCCTGGAGCCCTCGGACTTGCGGGAATATATAGATAGCAGGTGGCTATATATATATATATATATTTATATATGTATAAAAGCTCCTTGGAAATGACCCAGGCCATGGATTAGCTGTCAGAGAGGCTCGGGAGCAGCTCGTTTGAGCTACTGGAAGGCTGAAATAGAAGCTTGTCGTGCAGCGGGGTCACTGGCGCTGGAAGCTGGTCAGAAGGTGCAAGAAGGGAGCAGAGTATTTCAGTAGTTTCTTGGCACTGAATATCTGCATTTTCTGTTCCAAAAAATCTCTTAAAATCCCTTTTTTTTTTTGATTTTCTCTCGGTGGCTCCAAGCGTGCGATAACAGATTCTGAAAAATGAGGATGGAAGTAAAACACTGGCGTGACCCTGGGCAAGTTCTTGGTCTAATTTTCCACCCTGTAGACTGCATCACTTCCCGGCTCTGCTATTCCTGGGATGGGAGCCAGCCTTTGATATCTCCGAATCGTTTGTGCAATGGATTATTCCTCCCTCCCCTAGGAATTGTCAAGATTGCAAAGGGAGCTGTGAAAAACACAGTTAGCGGGGGGGACGCAAAGGGAATAACAAGGCAAAACGCTCCCATTTTCCCCTTTCCCGTTTGCTCCCTGCTGCATCCTGCTTTTCCCGGCAGCGCTTGTCCGTTGCAGGTGCAAATGAGATCCGAAGCCGCTGGGAAACTGGGAAATATTGCGTCGTAATTGGGGGTGGCAAGTGGCCCTGCTGCTATGGGGGGACAAGTGCAATGGGATAACAGTGCCCGGGGAGCGTGGTAGGGCTGAGGTCCTGACCTGCACAGAGCAGGGAAAATCCTGCATCCAAAATCCAAAATAGAGGGGAAATCGCTGCCCGGGAACAGGGTGAAGCTGGGAGACATCTAAGCAGGACTTAGACGTTCACGCGGGCGCCTGTGTTGGGTTGGGATGGGCTTTCGCCAGCAGCTCCCATGGAAAGCAGAGCGTTTGCGAGGTCTCGTGTCGCACCTTGCTGGGGTTAGGGTTAATCTGCAATCGAAGCTTAACTGGAGTAAATGCGAGCGCGGGTTGAAGCGGTCTAGCGGGTTCAAGGGGAGGCAGGCCCTGGTTTAACGCAGCTGAGTGGAAAGGGAAGCTCGGTCTATAACCCGTGCTGGGCGTTGAGCTGAGGTTAACGAAGGAGCTTCTCCTTCTGTGCCCATTATGGGGGCAAATAACCCGTAAAGCTTTGCCCTTTGGGCTGTGTTTCGGTGATGGAGCCTCACGGCCGCCCCGCTTCCCTCCGCAGGCCAGGCCGCGGCCTCGTCCTTCACGCAGCAGCCGCACGACCAGGTGGTGGTGGCCGGGCAGCCCGTGACGCTGCTCTGCGCCATCCCCGACTACACCGGCATCGTGCTCTGGATCAAGGATGGGCTCGCCCTCGGCGTCGGACGGGACCTCTCCAGTAAGTCCCCGCTCTAGACCTGCCTAAAAGCCACGTTTGCTGTAAGAATCCCCCCTATTTTTATTGGAAATAAGTAATGGTTTCGTGTTGAGCTGGCCAGGGGTCTTCCAGCTGATGCAGATACCAATGATGAAGCTGCAGGTGACAAATCCTCAACGCCACCTCACAGCTGATGGCACCTAGGGGCACCCGGGTCTTTGGAAAACCCCCAGCTCCTGGACGCCAAGACCCCGTTGGCTCAGAAGGACCTGGGGAGCCGTCACCCTTGGGTGCCCGTCCTCTACCGGGTGCCCTGTGCCTGCAGGTTATCCGCGCTACCTGGTGGTAGGAGACCACCTCTCCGGGGAGCATCACCTGAAGATCCTGCGAGCTGACCTGCAGGATGATGCCGTGTACGAGTGCCAGGCCATCCAGGCGGCCCTTCGCTCCCGGCCTGCCCGCCTCACGGTCCTCGGTAAGTCCCGTCCGCACGTCAGGGTCCTCGTGGTCCTCGTCCTCGAGGTCCTCATCCTTGGGGTCCTCATCCTTGGGATCTTCATCCTTGGGGTCCTCATCCTCGTGGCGAGTGGCTTGGGGACAAACTGCCTGGTCGTGGCTGAGTAATACATCCTATCTGAGCTAATTAGTGGTAAGCAACTGAAGAAATTAATTAGTTAATTACAGAACTAGTTGCGGTTGACGTGGTGACACAGCTTCCAAGCGAGCGCTGTCATTCCCAGGGAATTTGCTTCGCACACACCCCGTACCCACAAACTGGGGCCAAGCACCTCCGCTTTGTTCCCTGACCCCGCTGCTTTTCCTTGGATCCCTCCTGCTGTTCCGCCAGCCCTTTGCACATGGAAGGAGGCCATGGCCCTTCCTGGCAGCTTTTCCCCATCCTTGTTGACATCTGCGCCACCAGAAGCAGCTTTTTGGGAGAGACACGAAGGCAAACGCTGCTTGGGGAGCCCACTAACCCCTCAAGGAGCTGCTTCTCTCCACTTTTCCACATTTTTTCCTCTTTTTTTCCACTTTTTTCCCCTTCTTTTCCATGTTCCTTATATTTTCCCAAATCCCCTCCACTTTTCCATGTCCCCACTCGCCCTCCAGCACAAGCAGAGCTCCTCAGGGCTGTCCCCGCGGAGGAGCCTCTTAATTCATGAGCTCTTTAACGCAGCCGGGCTGTATTAATTCCACGAAGCCTGACGAGAAATTTAAAAAACAAATGAGGTGCCAGCGGAGCAGAATTGCAAAGCAAAGGAGTAGAGTTGCAAAGCAGAGGGGCAGAATTGCAAAGCAACAGGGCAGAATTGC
>VZSG01001104.1:153232-164900 GCA_013398315.1 Nothoprocta pentlandii | reverse complement strand
AATATATAAATATAAAATTTTATATTTTATAATATATATATATCTCAAGTGAGCAGTGCAGTCAGAATTTGTGACATATTGCTGGGTTATAAAATTGTCACGTGAATGACTTTTGCAGCAGTAAGAATCTTAAAATAATAATTTGCCATGTTAAGGACCATTGCCCGCAGAAAGAGCGTGTTCACCTTAGGCCGTCCAGCATTTAAAGATGATACTGACCCCTTTTATTAGGGAGCTGTAGCCTATTTAGAATTCAGATAGAATTTATGAAGGTCTTATCTACTGTCACTTCTCCTGTATTTCTGGGATATCCAAAAGAATCTGATGAACAGGTTGATCTGAATTTTAGAATATCTGTGAGGAAAAACAGTGTGTAAATCAAAGGAATTTCCTTTCTCCAGTATCTCTGATATCCTTTGGGCTCCTCAAATTTTTCTAGAGTTAGTTTTGTAACTGACTACTTCTAAAAAAAAAAACTTTACTTCTTAGAGATAAAAATGAAAAAACGGAGTTTGATTTTGACAAAGATAAATACGACATCAGAATTCCAGAAGACTTGGATGAAACAGGAAAAAGAGGCTATAAAAAACAAGAGAGAATGGACCAGGTTGTTCCAGAAAGTGACTATTCATTACGAGTATGTATACTATTTTCTTTTTTCTTTTTTTTTTTCCTTTTTTTTAATGAAGCTGAAGTGTAATTGGGTTTTTGTTTTTAGTCTAAGTATTATATGACAGAAATATGGTTAAAGACAGGAAACTAGAGGGTAGAATTTTCATGTCGGGGAAATATGTCAACATTTAATGAAAGCTGGGAGTGGACTATGTTTGTAGACTCGCATAAACTTTTTATGTCTCTCCAGGAGAAAATTATTACATGTATGTGGACTTTTTTTTTCTTAATAAAGTCTTGCAAATAACTTTTGCTGTTAAATGTAGACATTGCTATCCTCTATGGAGTAAGACGGAAATGCAGTGGTTAACTTCAAAAATTAACAGGTGTGTGCACAGTGGTAAAGCAAAGTGGACACTCCATTGTAGTACAGGCAGAAATGCACGTAGTGCTGATGTTATATTCACATGGTTCTTTACCTGCCAAAAAGCAGTCTGTTTTAAAATGTTCTGTCTAGATTTTAGAAAGAGGGCAAGGAATTGGAGGCAGTTACTTTGAATATCTGCACAGAGAAAAGCCTTGGACGTGTCTGTCAGCCACTTTTTAAGCTGACTGTGTTCACTACTGACCCATGATCACTGAGGGCTTCCTTTGTAAGCAGCCACCTCTGAACGACTAGGTGTCATGAACTCTTTCCGGATGATGCTGAAAGTAGTGCTCTAGTTGAGCTAAAACTTGCAGTTATCCTAAGACTCATCGGAGCCATAAATATATTTCAGATATCAGCAGCTATAAATATGATGATAAATGAAATACAAACTAAAATTTATAAAATATTTGCCACGATCATAAGAAGATTGCATAGGTTGACAGTGCAGCCAAAAAAGCTAATGCTTTTGCTTTTGTTTCTTGTTTCAAGGTGTGTCTTGGAATTTTTAAGCCCTCAATAGGGAAAGCTTTACAAAATTTTAATCAGAACTTGAGCTTGTCTTCCTTATACATCTGTGTTGTAAACTATTCATACCTTATTTGTTTGAATAATAGAATTTTCTGTGTATTTTTGTAGGCTTACTGCAGTATTTTGTATTTGAAGCCAAGAATGCAGATTATTCTTCGAGGACAAAAAGTGAGAACACAGCTGGTTTCCAAAAGCCTCGCCTTCATTGAGCGTGATATATATAGACCAAAATTTCTGAATGTATCCTTTTTGATACGTACATTATTTTTCTCTAAATGGACTGACAGGTCTTTGTATGTAAGCTGTCTGGATTTTACTGGTATGTTGCAGTTATTCTGTTTTATTTCTCTTTATTTACTGGCCTTTAATGAGGAAAGGAATCATCTCAGTATAAAAACTGTTCTAAGACCCAGGTCATAGTAAATAATTCTTTTGTATTGCCTATGATTAATCAGATTTTTCCTTAACATCTAAAAACAGGCTAAAACAGTAAGAATTACTTTTGGATTTAACTGCAAAAACAAAGACCACTATGGAATAATGATGTACCATAAAAACAGACTCATCAAAGCTTATGAAAGAGTTGGCTGTCAGTTAAAGGTAGGAATTTAAAGCTGCAAAAAATGCTTGTATATGTAAAAAATTTTCATTCACGTGATGATTTTAAGAAAAAATTTAGGGTGCTTTCGTAAAACTTTCTTCTAGTTTTTGTGACAACTGAAAGTTGTTAAATTGTATAGAGTTGCTTACTTTTTGATACCAAGTTGAATGCATAAAATACAGGCGTATTCTCGTACTTCTCGTACTTCTCGTATCTAGAAGATACGAGTGTATCTTCTAGAGCAAAAATAAGACTCTTTGCTTCATTTGTTTGTTTTAATTTTGGAGGATATCCTTGTGAGTCTCCTTGGAGATAAACCATAGTCCGTTTTTCTTTCTACTTAGTGTATATAGTTTGTAATCGCTTCTGACAAACTCTTACAGTTAAAAAAAAAAAAAATCTCTACTAATACTTTTTCTTACAGGCAAACAACATGGGTGTTGGTGTAGTTGGGATTATCGAATGCAACTTCCTAAAGCCAACTCATAACAAACAAGATTTTGATTACACAAATGAGTACAGGTGAATGTGTATTTTATGTAGAATTTGCATCAAATAGTGTTTTTCACTGTGAAACCCTGACTGTAAAGATTTTTAGTTTTCTTGGGTTTTCGTTTGTTTTGTAAGTAGTAGTCGCTGATGATTAACGTTCTGTCATTCATCTGCATGCCCCGTCTCCCTGGGGTGGGATGTTTGTGCCTGCACTCGTTTCGTTGTGCAGTCAGAGAAGTCCAGGGGATAACGTGTCCCTCTAAAGTAGGTGTCTTAAAAACAGCCAGGTTCTTTCTGCCCTTCCCCAGCTGCAGAATGAACGTGCGGTAACTTGCTGAGATGTGGACTTCTGTTATGGACTTACGTGGCAGATGTTTACAATTTGTAGAGATGAATCCCACCTTTTTTCATATTTTTTTTTTGTTAATCTGAGCTCTTATAATGGATACTTTGGAAGCCTTTTTTCAGTATCTCTACTAACACTAACTGAGCTTTACTCTCCTGAAGTCCTCTGTTACCTGATCCAGCATTTAAAATATTAGACAAGCTCAGAGCAGCTGGGATTTGGGGCAGAGCTTGCTTTCAGTCATGTTCTCTAACTTGGAGTTGCCACTCTCTCACCTATTTGCAACATTCCTTAAATTAGTATCTAGTATTTTGTGTAGTTGCAGTGGACAAGATGGAAGATTTAACCTGAAAAATAATCAGGGAAAATTATTTTCAAACCTGGTGAATCTCAGTCTGGTAGCTTGTTCTTGCTCCCCTGCTGCAAGAAGGGTTGTGCTGGTATTAAGAAGGAGAGATTTTTAGGGGAATGAAAGGCTAGAGTGAGTTACCTGAGCAATTCAAATGGAGATGCAAGACCTGCTTAGAGAGAATCTGGGTGCAGACTGTGCGAGTAGTTCCTCACTGTGTTACGTGTCCCCTGTCTCATGACAACAAGGAGGCTATTCTCTGTTTTCCCTGCGCTTTATTTTCAGTGTGCACATATAAATGTTGGGTATTGAATTGCAGATGTAAGTAGGGTAAACTTTGGCAGGAGAACTCTCTGCTTCTCCAGACTGTATGTTCTGTCCTGCAGCTGGTGGCCCTTTTTTGGCAGGGGTAGCTGCTGTGGTAGTGCCAGGCTTAAGTAGCACGGATGTTTCTGCCTCTGTGCTGCTGAGCTGTGATTCTGAAAGCAGATCAGGGAGTCAGTTTAACTAGAAAATAATTCTTGTTGTGTTATTTATGTATTTATTTTAATTAAAGTGTTCCGTAAGCTGTTTTCTACATGGCTGCATAAGGATTCCCCTGGCAAAAGGGAGGAATGAGGAATGCTGCAGAGTCCAGAGAGACTCTGTAGAGATTTGTGTTATCCAGCCTTGGTGTGGGGTTCCCACAAGCTGGCACAGTGAGCACTGAATGCTTTATTTGTTTCTTTCTAAAAACACTTGCAACGTGGGCGCAGAAATACTATACTTGAAAGATCTTTTCCGTCAAAGGTCTTTGTAGAACGAACATTGCAGGATTTCAAGATACTTTCCCAGCCCAATACAGAAACATGAAACTTCAACAGTAGTTTCATGATTAGTTTAAGCTAACCTGCCCCTTTCCCCTCTCCAGAAGAGAAATGCTGCAGTCCTTGCTTTGCTCTTTGTTTTTGTCCTTGTTTCGCTTTCTTGTTCTGGCACCAGAATTCATGGCCTGGGCTGGGAGGAGATCTAGATTAAGGCATTATAGGCCAGGCTGCCTGTTCACTGCGCAAACTCTAGTTGGAGCGGCGAGGTGGGTGCAGATGAACCTGCAGAAACAGGTTCTGGTTACGCAGCCAGTTCGCTGGGGTGATGGGTCCTGTTCTAGTAACCGTTTGAAAAAAATGCGACTTCCAACAGTGCCTAACTTTAGGGTTTTTTTAAAAGCAAAAAGCGTGCTGTTGTGCAAGTGTATATGTATATATACTTTTTTTTTTCACTTTTCTAGACTTACAATAGCAGCACTAGGAGAAAAACTTAATGATTACTGGAACGAAATGAAAACAAAGAAAAATGAAGAGTATCCCTTAGCATTGCCTGTTGAGGAGATACAGTAAGTATCACTTTTAAATGGAGGAACCTTATATAGTGTTACTGCTGTTCTACACAACATCATGAGAATAAGCTTTTCAAGTCAAAGTTATGGTATTTTTTTTATTACAGGAAGCAGCCTGACCAGACCTGGGTGCAGTGTGATGGATGTCTGAAATGGCGGAAGCTCCCGGATGGAATAGAGCATTTGCCAGATAAGTGGTACTGCTCTCTGAATCCCGACCCACAATTCCGGTAAAATTAAATTTGGATAAATATATAAATCCTGATTTTTAATTTGTAATCACTTGAAGCAAACACATCTGTTGTGCTCTTCTCTTGTTATTTTTTCTTCAAATCAGGAATTGTAATGTGCCAGAAGAACCTGAAGATGATGACGTAATACATCCTACATATGAAAAAACTTACAAAAAAAAGTAAGTACTTGAGTGTTGTGTGTCTGCACTGGAAAGTGAACCTGAAAATTAACCACCCTTTCCTTTCAAAAGGGTTGCAATCATTCTGAGCATATCTAGTCACAAAATAATGTCCTAAAATCCTAATCTGATCATAGCGGGGAGCAGATGAATAGGATTGTTTTGTTTTTTTTCTTCCTGTTATTAGTGTGTTGACATTTCAGAGATTATTCAAGTTTATCTCTCACTCATTATTTTGCTTTTCTAAATCAGTATTGGAAGAGTCATACCTAAAAAGACCTCTCTCATTCAATAGCTAGTAAGCAGATGTTCAGGTGCAGTTCTGAGACAGGTAGTATTACAGACCTGTAAGGGATATGAGGATGGTTTCGGATGCTACAGAGAAGCAAGTTACCAGAGCTGTTTGGAGCCCTTGTCTAGGAAATGTGCATTTTCAAGGTCAATGTGGAAAACGCTGAATATCTTCAGGCACTTGTATGAGTAAGATGATCCTTAACTAACGTAACTAGAACTAATTTGGACACTTAGACCTAAATATTGGTTCACTTATTAGAACATTTTTATTACATTTTTTTAAATGAATCTAAGTCTGTTTCTGTAGTTAAGCTGACCAGTTAAGCAATACCTTCTTATGTGTGGAAATTTTCAGTCAGGAATCTATCCTATTAGAGTTACAGAGCACTGGAACAGGTTGCCCAGAGGCTACAGAGTCTCCTTGTCTGTAGGACTCAAATCCTGCCCGGGTGTGATTCTTTACCATGTGCAGCAAATGACAGCTTGTGCAGAGGGATTGAACTAGAGGATCTCCAAAGGTTCCTTCTAACCTCAGTTATTCTGTAATTTTTGTATGTCTAGACAACGTGAAGGTTTGGTTAGATTTTGCAAGTAATTTGTATTTTGAATTTAACTTTTCTTTTTCTTGCTACTGTGCAGAGACAGGGAAAAACTGAAGAGACGACTGGAACAGAGCCACCAGGTAACTCTCATGAATGGGACTAGGCAGTTTATTCAAATAACCCAGACTGAGGTACAGTTTTCTTCAGCTCACGGTCACCTGACTTGATCCACAGACTATTTTGTTTTGACAGCTATACAGATCGTGCTCACTGCTAGTGAACCAAAGACCACATATCTTTGCTGCCTGATGGTGACAGATGCCTCCTGTAGGGAAAAAATGTAAAGGACAAAAGCTCTCATAGGAGTCAAAATAGTACTAGAAAAAAAGTGTCTGTCACTGTGGGGCTTTTTTTTTTCTTGACACTTTCTTTTTTTCTTGTTACATGACACACTGTTTATTTTTTTCTTGTTACATGACATCTAATTACTAAAGGTGAAATTCTTGTAGAGAAAGATATAAAGTTAGCCTTAAGAAGAAAAAAAAAACGGCTAAGAAGTTGGTAGTAGCTGCACTTTGAGAGCTTGTTTTTCAAGGAGGCCCATAGATTCTCCTGAAATACAGATGCAAGTCAGAGTGGTTTAGTTCAGAGAATATGTTGACTGTAATTTGGAATCAAATTTCCTAAGTGTAATATAGTTTAAGCTGCTTTCAAAGTAAATTGTTCACATCAGATTACGAGGTTTCTGGGAAAAAAGTTTGTCACATGATGTTTTAATCTATTTACTTCATTTGCATTTATTTCTCTGCCATTGATTTTATAGATAAGTAGAAAGGTAATCTGTAAAAGTAAAAAGCGTTCATTTTGGACAAGCATTTAGGTCTGAGCAGCTATGACAGAAATGGGTTATTCCTTATTTCGGACAGACATAGAGATACAGAACAGCTCAAGGAAAGCTCCTCCCCAGGTTCTATGTGGTATCTAGAAAGGTCTGTAAAATTAAAGAGCTGCTTTCCCATAACAGTGACACCGTATGTGGTGTGGGGAGGTGTGTGCTGCTGGGGTGCAGTGCTCTGAGTCTCTGAGAAACTTGCCAGAAGTCAGTAATCATGGTACAAAAGTTGTTATCATCCATTAATTTGTATGAAGTTTTGGCCTATGTCATAAGTCATGGTGGAAAGGATGTATCAGAGAAAACACTGGCACACATTAGTAGTTCTCTTAGTGACAATTAAGCTACTAAGACTGGGATTTGCAGCAAGTCCTTTTTTATTTGGGTGGAAAAATAAAGTTGAGCTGGAAGTTCAAGAATGAAATTGTAAGGACTCTCCAAAAACCAATATATAGCAGAAAAGTCTGTGTGTGTGTGTATATATATATATATATTTTTTTTCAGATAGTTGGCAGAGCTATTTAAATTTGTTCTGAACTGTTTCCTATTATCTCTCCATTTCCCATTTTGGTCTTACAGCTCTGTAATGAAATGTTTTTAAAAACTCCTGTTTCTTCAAGTAAAGACTTTAAAACGTTCTCAGCTGTGAGTGGAAAGGAAGCTGTTCCAAGATCAGTTTTGCCAGAAACATCAAATGCTTCTATCAAAAGACCTCTGTTTATTTCAAATAGATCAGTATCGTCAACAGAGTCTGATAGCAGGTTAGTAAACTTACAGAAACTAGACTCCTGTTTATCTCTAGAATTAATAATTTACTAATGAAAAGTACCTTGTTAAATGTAGGCCTATCTTTAGGCTGTAGCTGCCATAATAGAAATGTCATTTTTGATAGTGTAGGAGCACATCAACTAATGGTTTCTAAAAAACCTTGTGAAATGCTGAAGTGAATGTAGCAAAAATACTGTGTACTGCCAAGAGAATCTAATGGGCTTGTCCAAGTTTAGGAGGAGACCGTTAGCTTCACTCTGTACCTTGTTTTCCTTGACCTCTATTACAGGTAAACTGTTACGTAGCACATTATTTTGAAAGAGACTCAGTGTCTGTGTTGAGGAAAAAAAAATCTACTGTGTGGATGTCAGCCACTGTTTTTACAGGACAGGTATTTATTCTGACAACCAATCCTAAGATATTACACGAGAGGCATCCCTTTCTAGTTGCTCAGCAATGATGACAGAAACAAATAAACACAGTTTAAAGTAAATGAGTTTTACTTGAACAAGAACAATAATCAGTTTAATATTTTTCTCCGCAGTCTTAAGCGAAGGTCACAGGATTGTTTGGCATCTGTGACTTCAAAGACACCTCGGTTAACTGACAAAACATTCAATAGCCACACTGATGATGATGACGATGATGAAGATGTCATCATTTTAGAGGAGAGCAGTACTCCAAAGCCTTCAGCAGATTCTGATGTTCCCGTCATAAAAACGGAATGTATTAATTTGGATCGGGAAGGGAAGCAGGAAGAGGAGAGCAGCGGCGGAGAACCTTGTAGTGCAACCACTTCAGAGTCGAAGAGTGAACAGTCGACTTCAGCGACACAGACTGAGCTCCCCAAAGTAGTCGTTAAAAAGGAAGAGGCTGAAGATGATGTGGCTATTCCAGTGCCCAGGTCAGAAATGGAGACAAAACTGCAGAACGTGCAAGATGCTGCTGAGGCACCTGCAGATGTCGAAAATGCCCTGAGTGAACTGAAAAATCAACTGAACTTAGTAAACGAGGAAAAAGAAACATACCAAAACAAGTGCGAAGTGTTAACCAGTCGAGTGGAGTCCCTGGAACAGACGATATTAGAAATGAATAATAAGTATGTGAAAAAAGAAATGTGCCATCAGTCAACTGAGACGATCTCTCCATTCGTAGAAGAGAACGTTCATGAGAGAAGTCTGGGTGAAGTGACCGTTCTCTATGAGCAGGCCTTAGAAGAAATAGCAAAACTAAAGGAGCAATGCAGTACTCTGCAGACCCTGAAAACTGAGTGCACCAACTGTGCTGAGGGTGAAAATAAGAATGAGGTAGATGAAATTGCTGTGCAGCTGGATGATGTTTTCAGGCAACTGGACAAATGCAGCATTGAGAGAGACAGATATAAAAGTGAGGTATGTTTCTCTTTTTAAATGAATGTTATATGGCAGTCTTAATAATACGTGATGCATCACATGATGAAACTTGGTCTATTACCTAATCCCTGCACCTAAAAGGGAGAGGGATTACTGAATTCACCTAGGAACTTTTGTTTTGCTTCCATAGATAGAAATTAGCCACCCTGAGGCAGATTGAACTGATTCAGGCTGAGGGTGAGCACATATGGTGGTCCAGCTGATGACTAGTTATTTTAAAGCAGTTTCAAACTGTGTTGCCATGCCTTAAATAAAATAGTATGTCAAACTTGTTCACTTTGTTAATTTAAATGCTTTAAATTCTTGTCACAGTTATTTTAATTACTATGATTTGTATAAAACTAATTATTCTACTTTACTTGCTAGGTTGAACTACTAGAAGTGGAAAAAAATCAACTTGCCTCTCAGTGTGAAGAGCTCAAAGCAGAAGTCGCTCAGTTAAAAGCTTCAATTCCCCAAGCAGTTGCACGTGCAAATGATTCTACAACCAGTAATGTAGAAGACTCAGTAAATTTTTCTGATGGAGAAAGGTATCTCTTTTGTTCTTTCTAGACTATTTCAAGCAAGATTGTGGCTGGCTGATTGTATCTGGAAAACCTTGACAAAGGTCATGTGTGATTACAAAATAAAATGTGGTGCTTGGAATTGTTTTCTACTGCCTTTTATGACCCCCCCAACTCAAAATCAATCATTTCATCTTTTTATAAATTGACTTAAAATCCATCTCTGCAATCCAGATTGGCCATTATGTATTCGAATGCCACACTGGCATTTTTTAGAATATCAGAAATGTTATCTGATGATTTTTGGGTGTGACCTGCAGAACAGGGAGAGAGGAAAGAAGAAGAAGAGAGGGTGATCATTAGCTTATTCTGTGTAGATGAACTTGGCTTTTGCATTCTACTCTTCTTGCTTGACAACTAGTCCTCTGCTGAAAAACTTTTGCTTTTTGTAACTGATACAACCTTTACTCTGAGCACTTCTGATTGCTGAGCAATCCTTTTGAAAGTAGGTTGTGTTCAGAGTAAATTTTAGAAGAAATGTTTAAACTTACACACTGGGAGCTTGTTGCTCCTGCTGAATAGAAGTACCAAACCCACGGAAGTTCACGCATGAGATGGAAGCGGTGTGAACAACTCGGGCAAAATGTCAAGACGCTGCCTAGGTTTGTAGGATGGAGAGGAAAGCCAGAGGTCAGCTGGAGTTGAAACTGGCACAGCAGAAGCAAAAGAGAAAGTAAGAAAAATGTGGCCCTGCTGCTTATTGGGCAGGAGGCATAAAGACAAAAGACACAGAAATGGTTTGAGTACTCTACCTTCTTTTTTACTGGTAGTATTTGCCCTCTGGTCTCGTAGGTCCCTGAGGCTAGTAGTATCTGAGGGACTGAAGTATTACCTGTAGGAAGGAGTTTAGGGAGCATTTAAACACACTGAAACATGCCCAAGTCCTTGGGACCAGATGAGATGTGTGAGAGGCTGCTGGCCAAGTTAATATCAAATTGGCTGTGCAACGACACCTTTAAAGGTCGTGGTAAACAATTCAGATTCCTAGTGCCTAGGAAAAGGCAACATGTTCAAGAAGAGCAGAACGGAAGTTCTTAGAAGCTGCTCAGTGTAACCTCAGGCCCTGGGAAGACCACGGAGCAAATGCCCTTGGAAGGATCCAGCCACATGATGGATGGCACAGTGCCTAGGAACAACCTGCATGGATTCACTAAGGACAAATTGTGTCTCTGCAGCCTGACTGCCTTCTGCACGAGATGACAGGCCTTGTGGATTAGGAGAGACCTTCACTTTTAACAAAGCCTTCAGCATGATCCACCATAGTATCCCTATAGCCGAGTGTATGAGTTACGGTTTCAATAGGTGGGCTGGAAAACTGGCTGAACTTCAGAGCAGAACTGGCTCTGATCAATAGCATAAAGTCCAGCTGGCAGCCAGGTATTAGTGACACCTGTCCAGTACAGGAGTGACACCTGGCCAGTACTGGAGCCAGTGCTGGCTAATACCTCTATTGATCTAGATGATGGGGTAAGGGGAGCTCAGCAGCTTCATGATGGTACCAGATTGGAAGGAGCTCTTGGTGTGCTGGAGGGAAGAGCGGCTGTTGAGGCAAGCTGCAGAACTGAGCTGACAGAAAACTCACGGAAACTAAAGGAAATGCAGAGTTCTGTGCCCGGGTTGGAAGTGCCCCTAGCACCTGTGCAGGCTGGAGGCTGCCCGGGGAGAGCAGCTCTGCAGAAGAGGGCTCGTGCTTTGAGAGTACAACGCGAGTCGGTAGCGCCCGCTGCGGGACGAGGGCTCGCTGCATGCTGCGCTGTCTCAGCACGTTTTGAGGAAGTGACTCTTCCCCTCTGCTAGGCCCACGTGAGACCTAATATGGAGCAGTGTGCCCCGTTTGGGGCTTCCTGATACGAGAAAGACGTTGGCCTATGGCAGCAAGCGTAGAGGATGGAGTGCCAAGGTGGAGAGGGGCTGGTTCACACGGTGTAAAAGGGGAAGCTGTGGGAAACAGCCTTAAGAAGCCGAGGCTGAAGAAGCTGCTTCAGCTGCCTAATGGGCTGGGGTAGATGGAGCCTGACTCATGAGCGCAGCAGAGATTCTGCTTAAATATGA
>VZSG01001104.1:118295-137369 GCA_013398315.1 Nothoprocta pentlandii | reverse complement strand
AAATGTTCTCTGAAATACCATTTCTTTCATAAAAGGCCCATGGGTCACCTGCCCTGCCCTGGAAAGGCAACTCTTGCTGTTCGGTGCTGCCCTGTGTACTTTGAGTTGAGACGTGCCCTTAATAAAGGTACTGTAAATCCTCCAAGGAATCTAATTTTACAGCAAATATGTGAAAAGGACAATCTGTCTGTTTAGTTGCAGGTCATACTATTTTGCACCCTAGCCAAGTGTTGCACCACGTCTTGGAAACTTTCCCAATTTTAAGGCCCTGAATTCACCTTAACAGTCTTATGAGTAATTTTTGGTATAGAAGATAAATGTTCTTATTTGGCTTTCTAAGCTACAGAAAACAAAATATTCTGTGTGAATAAAATAAAATAACTTAGCTTTGCATTAAAGGAACAACCTAGTAAATTTTTTTCTTCTCGATGCAGCTACTCACATTACAGAAGCACCACAGAGTTGGTGTAGTTTACAACAACCATTGGTGTTTATTCAAGGAGGCCAGACTGGTGTTACTGGCCAGAGCAGGAGTTCTGAGGAGGGAAGGATTGTTTGAAGTTGTGTGAGACCTTTCCTGGAGACTGAAATCCAGCCTTATTGTGAGCCCAGTGGGGACAAGACTTTGTATATGTGTTTTTTGAACAAGACTGATCTTACTCTGATGCAAAGGCAGAACTTTGCTCATTCCCAGATGAGTGAAGTGAAGGCTCTTCTTTAGAGGACAATTGGTGGTATTCCTTAAAGGGTATAGAAATTCAATTCTATTGATGTTCTACATTTATAGCATAAATTGTAGGTCTCTTGCCATGCTGTGTTGCAAGATAAGGAGATGAGGGTCTGTTACAGGTCTCTGTAGCTCCTCTGAATGGAGTGTTTGGATTCTGTATCACATCACCAGAAAAGTGAAAATCTTTGATAGTCTAGAAATTTGTGGTACCTTATACTAGCACTATGTGTGTATCGTCTGTAATCATTGTGGAAGTGAAGAGGCTCTGTGTAGTAGTAGTGGCTCAAAGAGCTGGCTAGCAGTCAGCTTCTGATAGAACTTGGAAAAAAAAAGATTAACTAGTAGCTCAGATACCACAAAAATGAGTTAAAAACTACTGTTTTGAATAGATCATGCATAATATAATGTAGCAGTATAAATTTATGATGACTTTGATTTAAAGTATATCAAGAGGGAATCATCAGCCTGTTTTGTTTCTTTGCATTCTAGATGAAATCAGTCAGAAATCAGCCCCTGCTCTATTTAACCTACCCTATCGATTGGTGTTTGCTGTTGCTTCAGAAGATTCTGTGCTTTTTTATGATACTCAGCAGCCGTTTCCGTTTGGTTATGTTTCAAACATACATTACCACACCCTGAGTGACATTTCATGGTAGGTAGCTGCTAGACCCTTCAGATTCATGAAGGGAACGTCCTCTTTACACATTGAAGCTCTGCTCTTATGTCTTGCTTTCTTTTTCGGTTTCATTAATGACACACATTTGGTCACTATGATCACAGTGTCTAAACAGCAGGCCCCTTGTTGCCATTGTGGGAAAATTGTAGGGGTTTTATCAGCTGGGGAATGAAGGTCCAAGGGCCCTGAGGGCAAGCAGCCCTTTTGCCCACAACTGGGTTGTTTGTATGGAAACCAGTACAGTACTTGGTACCCATGAGAAGTACTTATGTCCAGGCTGTGCTACTGTAATAAAGTTAACTGGAGGTTTTGAAGGTCACCTGTTTAACTTCAGGTACCTGGATCATGGCCAGTTCCTGCTTTATGTGCACAACTGTGCATGGTCCTTGTATCTGAGACTAGGTGGTCAGTGTGGTCTAAAGAGGGCAGTCTGAAATGGAGCTGAAGATCAGCCCCGAGGCCTGCAGTCAGGATACGATTCCTCCCCTGGACTGCACTTGCTCCCTCAGGCTTTCCTAGCTGATAAGATCCAGTTACCTGAGCTGAGCACTGTGTGGAGGCCTCTGTTTCAGAGGTTATAACTGATGCTCAGATACTTTGAACTCTGTTGTGTATCAGGAGGAGGGGAGCAGAAGAAGACAGAAAGTCATCTGTTCTCAATCAGTGATGACCGTTCCTTGGTGAAGGGAGCAGCAAGGGGCCCATCACGTAAGCACCACAGTGACTGCCTCTGCTCAGCGCGAGGAGCACAGCCAAAGAGCTTGAACTGCCCTGCTGGGTCTGAATGAGCAGAGTTCAGCACTATTTCAGAAACCAATTAAAGATTTATGTGCCTGCAATTGAACCCTGCTTTGTGCCAGCTCACATGTGTGCAGGTGTTGGCAGCAGCGGGTTGCGGCTGATCTCAGTCAAGGCCAGAGAGTAAATCAGGCGCAGAGGTCAGACTTGAGTATCTTTTCATTTGAATTGGATGTCTTTCAGCTGCCTGAGTCTTATTTAGGCTCAGTTGGGAAGGGAGGAGGAAAAGACAAGTAGAGCTTGTGTTAGAAATAGCAGGGAGGGTGGAGGAGAGCAATTCTCACCTTTCCTCTGAATGGAAAACAAAATCTCCACAGGTCCAGCGATGGAGCCTTCCTTGCTATTTCTTCCACGGATGGATACTGTTCATTTGTTACCTTCGAGAAGGATGAACTGGGAATACCACTGAAGGAGAAGCCGCAGCTGAGTGTCAGGACCTCCAGCACAACAGAGAAGAAAGTGAAGAAGAGCCAGTCACACAAAGCCATTTCCCCAAGCTCCAGGCTGACAGAGGGGACTCCTCCTGGCAGGACCACTGATGCCAGCACTCCCGCTCTCCAAACTAGAACACCCACAGCTGCCAGTAAGGACTTGCCTTCCACACCTGTTGGCATAAAAAACGTTCCAGCTTCATCCTCAGACGAGAGGAAAAGCAGCCAGCCAGGCAGCCAGAGTACTAAAGGAAACCAGCCCAGGAGGATTACTCTCAACACTTTACAAGCGTGGAGCAAGACGCCAAGGTGAGATTTATATTGCTGTTTGCAGTCATAAATATGAAGGCCAAGACAAGCTGTGCTTGTGCTACATTTAAAGGCTGGAGGCTTGAACATAAATTCGCTGCCTTGTGTCTTGGTGGTAGCTGTCTTCAGATGGAACTTTGTATTCTAGTTGTACTACAACTGGAAGGTCAAAATGTTTCCTGAATGTGCAACTCCTGTAGTCCTGCCTAAAATGGGAGGCAGAAACACAGGTATTTGACCATTGTGCCTTGTGCACGGGGTAGCAACAGGCATATACCTTGAGGCTACGTTTTCTGAACAAGGTGGTGCCTGTAGACAACTTCAGCTGTGTCCATTCTGAAGTGTTCAGGGCTGCACTGCTGCTTAATAAAAAGGGGTTAGGGGATTTCCTAAGGTGAAGATCTCTGTGTTTTTAGAAACCTCTAGACCTTCTATATGTTGGCAGTCATCCATCCATGGCAGTCTGTAATCCATATATTGGCAGTCACACAACCTGCAATATAAGATCCTGAGCTAGTGTACAATAGTGAGGAGACAGCCGTGCAATTCCATATCCATATGTAACCTTTTCAACAAAACAAGGCTGTTCTGTAATGGAAGGAGCTTATTTGACTTTCTTGCAGGAATATATTAGTTAGTAGGTGGCTAGGGAAGAAGTGGTGAACAAGGAGGGGAGGGTACTAGATCTTACCAGCAACTATGAGAAAAAATTCTTGGGAGAAGGTAGTTATATAGTTACATATATATTTTTTTTCTGCATACCTGTTTCATCTGTCCCCAACTAGCAGGTCCAAAGGTGTAGCTAGTTGAAGGTGATGGTCAGTTGAGGAAAGGAGGAGACTGATGGAACTAACTCTTTTTTTTTTTTTTTTTTTTTTTTTTTTTTTTTTTTTTTTTTTTTTTTTTTTTTTTTTTTTTTTTTTTCTTTTCTGAGAGCATGCAGCAGGGAGAGCAGCCACCCCCTTGTGAGACAGGCACAGAGAGACAGACAGAGAATCCCGTGAAGGCAGAAGAGAACAAACTTCTAACACGAGCTGAGGTGACTCTCTGCCACCCTTGCAAACTCCAAACAGGAGTGCAGGGCAGCAGAGGGGAGCAGCAGGCTCTTCTAGTGGCGCTGGAAGCCCTCCTAGGTGCCAGGAAGCAGGGTGAAAGCCTTGTCCCTGCAGCCAGTCTTAACTTTCAGAAAGTTTGACCCATGTTATATGCTCAGAAAGTGAGTATCAGGAGTGGTGTTTTGTGTACCACGTATGTAAAAAGACTTGATAGTGAGAAAGAGGAGTAGTATATTTAAAGTACTTCAAAAATACCCTATCCAAATTGTAGCAAGAGGAAATAAATGCATAGTAAAACTGCATTTAAGTTTAAATGATTGTAATCTAAAGAAATAAAATATTTTGAATGTAGTGTCTTTAAAACACTTGAACTGTTTCTGTTCTTTTTTGTTTGTGTGTTTGTTTTTAGGAGAATAAACTTGATTCCAGTGAAGACAGATACTCCAGCCTCGAAACGCACAGATACTGTTTCGATACCTCCTTCCTTGGAACAGGAACATGGTAATCCTGCGTGGGCATTAGAGGCAGCAAAGATTTTAACCAATCTTTATTAATTTATTTTTAGCCTTCTGGTATAATCTGCTATAATCAAATTTTAATGTAATCTGATAAATACAAAGTTCCTGAATCAAGCACAAACCCTGGATGTGAAGCTTCCCCTTCTCTGGCTGTGTATGGATGGTCCCCGAGCAATGTGCTGTGTGTTGCTGTTCTCACTGTGTTGCTTGCCTGCAGCTCCATGTGTGACGATATGTCAGTACAGTTTTACATGAATGGATGTGTTAGCTGTCAGCTGAAACATTAAAAATATAAATTAGCTTGGAGGCAATGTCTTCTAGGTCACGCAAGCAGCTTTTAAAGGCAGTAGTTTTTTGCAGCATGCTGTTGTGCCAGATGACAAGCTTTCTCAAACCATTTTTTGTGAATTCTTTGTGAATTTTGCAAACAATTTTCCTTTTTTTTAATCTGTCTTGATTTAACTTAAATAATTTTCATATCTGGCTGTTTCAGAGGGGCCTTTACCGTCTGATGACATTCTTCCCCCTGCATCTAAACGCCCTAGAACTGAAGATATGCCTCTTTCTTCATCTCCGGAAGATCAAATGTGCTGCAACTCAAACAAAAGCTAAACTTCTAGTAAACTCTTTACAATTTGAAGGCACAGCAGCCATATGTGAGAATGCATTTCTTCTTGCAAATGTTAAATCCTCAATTCCTGATGGAAGTACCACGTGCATATTGGACAGAGAGCTGAGAAGTAAGAAGCTGGCAGTGGAAGACAAAGGCTTCAGGAATGGAGCTTTGCAGATGAGAAGACAGTCAGAAAGTGACTTTAAGGGCAGCTCTACTTTTTGAAGACGGCATTGTTTTTCAAGAAATGCCACAGTTTGAGGAAATAGGAGGATCCTGGGCATTGAAAAGATCCACAGTAACAAGCATCTCCATCAAAGTCACTAAATTAGTGTTTTTAAACATTATGTCTTCCTGGAGCCTGTCTGGCAAAAGATTAGATTTTTCCTAAAGACTTGAATGCATTCATAATGATTTCTTGTGGTTTAAGACCAAAAAAAAAGTGAAAATAAACTTTCTTTCAGGCAGCTTGGCTTGTACATTTAGCAATGTGCAAAATTATTCATGCCCTCCAGTACATGTGGAGTGAAAGCTGATGTTCTCATGCTCTGAACGCAGCAGATGCACTATCACTATTATGACTGAACTAGAAATCAAAGCATAACTGCAAGAAACAGGGAAGCAAAATGGAGAGACACCCCTGAAGACTTGTTACAAGCATTAAGCCGTGGAAAACAACTCTTAATTGTTCAGTCTCCATTAAAAAAAAAAAAAGCAGACATGAATTATTTTTGAGGCAGCAAAAGCTGAATGTGTACATGTGAAATACTGATTTTCTTTTGTCCAAATCTAATTCCCTTAGCCAATAAAGTATAATACAAATCCAATGTATTTTACACTTTTAGGAGGTCATATGTTTTATTGTTTAATGCTTCCTATGTAATTAAACTGAATCTTGCAACTTGAAAACAATGAGACCAAAATGACTGAAAACTCCATTTAACTTTTTATGGTACATAGGCTGTGCCTCCAGAAGTCATAGCCCACAGGAGAGTGGCCCCTTTTTGGCCCCAGCCGAAAATGCCGAAAATGGAGTGTGTCGCCGTAGTGTTCTGAACTTGTCTGATTGGGGTTTTTTGGTCATCCCCCCCCACACACACACCATCATGTACTTATTTTTCAAATGTTAGGGTGGCTTTTGATAGATAAATAGTTGATCTTTTTAATGATGGCATGAATAAGTTTTAAATGGCATTTTTCTGTTGTGATGAAGCATACACCTCCATCATACACTTCCATCCATTTCCAATTTGAAGTTGTAAAGTATGCAGGAGAGAAAAGTTGTAGTTCACATTGAAGTTCACTATCTTCCATTCTTCCATACATCTGATTATTTTAAATATGTGCAACTTTATTGTTTTTCTGACAGTTTCTAAGAATTTGGATTGATACTTTAGAAAAAGGGAAATAAAAATGTTTAGGGTAAAAATTGTAAAAATTTCACAAGGAGAAATATTAACAATTAACTGTGTTAAAAACTATCAAATTTGAGCAAAAAAAATAATAAAGAATTACAGGAAACTAATAGCATCTTTGTTTTAAGCCATTGAGAGAAGGGTGCAGCTGGGATTTGTCGGATTTACCAAAACTGGGTTTTCTTATAATAAAAACCATAAAGAATTTATTGCCAAGCAAAGTCACCTCTAAAACCTCTTAAAAAAATGTAGAGATATCTGAAGTGATAGCTAACACAGGTAGTTGTGGCAGTGCTGGTCAGGCTCTTTTACTTTATGTCCAGCTTGATATTGAACCTACTGACATAAAAGCTACTGATATTTCCTCTTTCTGTGGGTTGTCTGATCTTGTGCCCTGCAAATGATCCTTTGATTTCAAATTTGCAATTCTAAATAATAATGCAAATATTATCCTGATGTTTAGATTTTTTTTTTCTTTTGCACTATGTATTTCAGCATAAGCACCCCTTTATGTTGAAAATTATTAGGTGGGATGTATTATGTTACTGTTAATGGCCTATCTGGTCTCTGTGGACTTCCAGTACAATTACTTACTACAGCATTCCTCATGCTGTAGTAGGGAATTGGGAACTGAAGTAGGGAATGTAGGGAATTGAAAGCTCCTGGAAGAGGCAGCAGTGTTGCTGCTCCCTCTGGAACTGTGGAGCTCTTCATTTGGGGTGTGCAGGCCCTGCTCCAGTCAAAGAATTCGGCACCACCCCATCCCAACCTCCTATAGACCACGTACCCGGAAAGATCAGGAATCCAGGGGGCAATGTGTTTGTGCTTAAATGGAGGGAGACTTGGGGGCGTCTTAGCCTGTTTTGCTCTTGCTGCAGCCCTTGAGGTCAATGCCTCTGGCCCATATATCCATATACCTTGTAGTTGGTGCTGGAGAAGCCGCAATTGTGTGGACATCTTCAGGCTCAGGCAGTTATTTTAGTGGTTCAGGAAACCCATCCCTAGGCTCCTCCCCTCCCAGACTTGTGCACAGTTGATAATGTGTCTGTTTTTCCGAAGGGACAAATTCTGGAATGTACTGGAATACAAATTGCTCTTGCTTTGCTGTCTGCCCCAGCTTCAGGTTAGGATGAGCTTCCACAAGGTTTCCAAGGAGCTGTATGTGGTGAGGAGGAGATTAATAAGGAAAAAAAAAAGGTCAAAATGACCCACGACCTCTTGCTCTGCCGCTGTCTCTAGTCAAAGGCCTCGCTCGCTGACCCGCAGAGCCATCACTTGGGAAGAGCACCGCAGTTCCCGCTGAGCTAGAGCGCCTCCGGACAGCGGGGCTGCCCCTCGGGCCTCCTTCCTCGGGCAGCAGCCCCGTGGGTGCCGCTGGAGCCCGGGCAGCCCCGTCTGCCCCTGCCTCGCTGCTGCTTCTCCGCCACGGAGCCTCCTGGCCGTCGCGGCAGGCCCTGGGAGCTCGCTCGCCTCTTGGGCCTTGCAGGCCTTTCCGCTTGCCCGTCCTGGGAGGTGCTTCCCGCAGGAGTTCGCTTGGAGTCTAGGCCTGCACGTTGCACTTAAGCCGAGAACTCAACGACCTTCTGGTTGGGGGGATTTGCCCTTCGTCTCGCTGAGACTTCCAATATCCTTCACATTTGCAGCCTGGAAAGCCCAGTTCTGTGTAATCCCTCACTTTAAACATCTGCAACATGTAACCGCTTACCCGTGTCAGAAACACAGCTTGCTGCTTTAAGTCGTATGCCTTTATTATTTTATTTTATTTTGTTTTGTTTTGTTTTGTTTTGTTTTGTTTTGTTTTGTTTCGTTTTTTTTTCGTTTCGTTTCGTTTTCCATTTTTTTGCTGAACGATCCCGTGACTGCAAGAAGTTTGATGAATCCTTGAGCAAGCACAGGCAGCCGAAGCCCAAGGCGTGGGGCCTCTGTGTGAAAAGCAAAAGGAGCCGGCGCGGTGACCGCTGGATGTCACTGCGCCGCAGGGCTCCCCGCCGCCGGATACCGGGAAGGAGAAGAAAACACAAGCTGTAAATAAACCTCTATAACGAGTGTACACTGCCACCAAGCAGAATTGCTTTTGTGGATCCCACAAGCTTCCTTCTAAGAAGGTTCATTTTCATATAAAAGATGCTTTATAACATCCTATCAATAGCGGCGCACTGGAAATCACAGAATCACAGAATCACAGAATATTAAGTTTGGAAGGGACCTCTAGAGATCATCTAGTCCAACCTTCCTGCTCAAGCAGGCACACCTACAGCATGTGGCACAGGGTGGCATCCAGGCGGGTTTTGAAGACCTCCAGAGAAGGAGACTCCACAGCCGACCTGGGCAGCCTGTTCCACTGCTCTGTCACCCTCACAGTAAAGAAGTTCCTCCGCACCTGCAGACGGAACTTCCTGTGCTCCAGCTTGTGGCCATTACCCCTCGTCCTATCGCTGGCCACCAGTGAAAACAGCTTGTCCCCTTCCTCCCTGCATTCTTCCTTCCTGAACTTATACATATTAATCATATCCCCTCTGAGCCTTCTCTTCTCCAGAGAAAACAGGCCCAGCTCACTCAGCCTCTCCTCATATGAGAGATGTTCCACTCCCTTGATCATCTTGGTTGCTCTTCTCTGGACCCTCTCGAGAAGCTCCAGTACTCCAGGTGCGGCCTCACCAGAGCTGAGGAGAGGGGCAGAATCACCTCCCTTGACCTGCTGGCAACACTCCTCCTGATGCAGGCCAGGATCCCATTGGCCTTCTTGACCAATGCTGTTGCCTCTATCACGTCTTACCTGCCCTCACCCCACTCAAAGGGACGTGCCAGGCTGTTTGCCTTCCTCGGTGGCAGGAAAGTGAAGGTGCTGGCACCCGGGCACTGCGGGCGCTGAGCAGAGAGCAGCCGTGGAGGGCGGCAGGCGCCAGCGCAGGGAGCAAGGAATCCCCTGCTAGAGCCGACACGCAGCCCCACAGCTGAGGCTTTCCGTCCCGCGTGGAAATGCAGCTCTTTGTGACTTTAACTGTACCTCGCCACCATGCCAGTGCTGCCCTGGCAATAAAATCTCTTCTTCTCTTTAATGTGCGTGAGCTATTGCTAGCTAGAATCACAAGGTGTGCAGATATATCAACTTTAAAACTCCAGTGCCTCCATGAGCCACTGAACTAATGAGCTTTGGTTTCATATGCTTCATGTGGCCAACAGCACTAGTATTTTCAAATAGATTTTGCAGTTTTTAGACATAAGGGACAGTATTCACAACGTTTTTCCTGGAAAGAGTTTCTGGTGTGTAATGTGTAAATTTTAGATAGTTCGACATCACGCTTCCTTAACTTTTGTTACTACTTTTTTCTCCTCTGTCCAGCTGCCTATATTAACACATCCTATAGTTACCACTTTTTTTTTCTTTTTTTTTTTTTTTTTGTCAAAATATGGCAGATATTTGCCTGTGGATTCCAAAGGGAATCTACATTGTAGTACACAACCACTATATACTGACATTAACTTCATTTCTTCTGGAGAACAGGCTTAACGTGGTAACTTACATTTGTGTTTCTCTGCTGTAGGAGTTGATACTAAACAGTGAATGAGGGAGAAGGGATAGGCTGGAATTACCTGTTTATACAGTAAACAGAATTTGCTGTATTAAAGCTTTCTACTTGTCACATTTCACATTTTTCACATTTTCACATTTTTCTCCATGCTGCTATAAATGATTTGTCAGTTGCCATTGAAATGCTCTGGATCATGGCTACATGACAGTAGCAAATTTCCTTGTGGAATTTCTGCAGACAGATCGGTATTGCAAACATATTAGAAACTGGAGGGAGGTCATTCCCAAATGTATCAGAGAAGGGCCAGGCTTTGAGCAGTGCTAAGAGCTCATAAGTGGAGGTGGAAGCCTAATGTGCTCAGCATTCATATTTTGTCAGCATCTAAACGCTTCCACAAACAGAGAGACATTGCATTTTAATGTGAGGGATGATTGGGAAATAGGGGCTCTTCACTTCTACATCACCTTGTGGATCGATCACTGTGTGTCATAAATGGAAAGTCCCTTAACTCCTGGTATCATGATTCTTATTAAAGTACACATATGTTTGGGCACATATAGGAAATGTTCCATTTCAAATCTCCTTTGGCAAAAGAGGAACACCACTGGGTTTCTTCCTCTAATTTTACGCTCCTGTTTGGACCAAGAGGAAAGAGCCGTCGGGGTTTTAGGCTGCTAACACTCTCATTCCTCCACGTTTCTGCAGGAAGAAGAAAAAGCTCCTGAACGAACAGGCAGAATAAATGGGCAGGGAAATGTTTCGTAGCAGATCTAAACCTCTCAGTGCTCCCCGTGCACCTCTGAGGACAAGGAGAAAATCATGATCAGGCAGATCTGAGACAGGGCTTATTTTTCTGATGCTCTTACATAGTTTCTTCCCCCACTCTTCCCCATTCTCAGGCACAGCAGGGATGCTGATAAGCACTGTCAGGTTTTGTTCAGGTGTCAACTTCTGGGTGAACTTAGGTGATCAAAATAAACTAAAAAGCTGGGCAGGTGTTCCTGCTTTGACTTTAGCCTGTTTCATTGGAATAAGCCATTCCTAACCTTGTTTGCCCAGGGAAATGGAAATAGGGCCAGACTGAAATGGAAAGGGCTATCTGTATGATTCTCTTAGCTTGGTTAATTGGACTACTATAAAAATATACTTCAAACTAGATTTCTGTATGCAGCCTCCTACATGCTAGAAGCTGCTGCAGTCTCACGGATGCTTTAATTTTCCCTTTTCCTGGCACCATCGGGTTTGCACCAGCTGGATATACTTACAAATAAATAGTGGGGCAGGAAAGGAGGTATGGATTTAGTCTGCAAGCAGACAAAAGAGAAGGAGAATACATTGAGTCTGAGCTCCAGCGCATTAAACTTGAGTTTTGACACTATAAAAATACAGTATCTCTGCTGTAAGATAAATTATTACAAAATAGTAATGTTTGGAGCCAGTAACATACTACATCAGTGTTTCTAGCATGTTTAATAATAATAATAGAAAACCATCTTATTCCAGCAATGTTTTTCTGGATACAAATGTCAGTAATTTAGGACAGACAGTACAGTGATCAAAGGTGAATTACTGATATTGCAATACATCTTTTAGAGTGATGAATGATTAGTATTGGAAGAGTGTATATGTATAAAAACAATTAAACTTTATGTCTTGATACTGTTCTTCAACCAAGAAAATTAGACTGATTTTCAAATGTTTAGCAAAAGCAGAAACAGTTGCTGGAATAGATGCTAGTAGTAAATGGACCGTTGTTTCTCTTTCTCTTGCAGATTCCCAGAAATAGGAAAACCGTTTTCAAAATGGCATTGTAAGTTTGCAGGAATCTGGAAGAACTGTCAAGTGTATTCATGCTTTCTATTTTTACAAAAATTGCAAGTCTGAGACATGGTGTTCTTATTAACTCCTGTCACGAGCCAACAGGATCCAGCCTCCTTTCTGGTAGCTAGAGTGTGTATATATAAATATATGCACACACATACACACATATATATATGTATATATAATATTTCTGCACTCCACTAAATAATCTTAATGAGATATTTATTAATATTTCTGCATCACAAACAAAACCCAACTCTTCTGACAGGAGCTCTGAAAGTCTCTTTGCTCCTACTTAATCAGTGGGTGCAGAAGATCTTGTAGTGGCAGTGCAAAGAGCAGGGGGCAGGTACTCCCCCTTCCCCAAAACCAACACGCTGAAAAAACGTGCAGGTCTCATGCTGAAAATAATAAGTGGTGGTAGCAGTCATAAGGTAAAGTAATTTGGTGGTTTGGATGCTAAACCTTCATTTGAAAGCCATTTTGAATCCAGAAGGGCTTCGAAGATATCTGGTTTTCATTTCTTCTTCCTTTCTGCTATCTGCACTAAGAGATAATTTTCTCTTTTTTTTTTTGCAAATTCCAATTTAATTTGAGATTAATTTTGGAGTGGAGCATTAAGTATGAGTTATAAATCCATGAGGATGAGGGTCATAATCAAAGGGCTAATATAACCTTATCTAATGTACATGTGTTCTTTCAGCACAAATAATTATTGTAGCACAAAGATAATTATATTGTATAATAGTCACAAACGACTTTTAAAAGTATTATTTCTTAGTGTTAGCAGCAGAATTCAGAAGAGACGATCAACTTTCTGGCACTTAATAAATTCAGGATCGTGCTTGAGCATTTTACTCATATAGCCACATGATGGCAATATTGCTAATCTTTAACTTTGATAGTTTAAAAAAAAAAAAAAGCTTGCTTTGATTCAGAGCAAGGTATGCAATTCTTCTTGAATACTGAAGTTCCATGTTTTTTAGAGGAAATCTTTCTTTCACTATTTTTCACTTTCTTTCACAATTTTCACTTTATATACAAGATACTTGCTGTGTATTTGGCCCCTATTGACACCCCTGGCTTGAGGAAAGAAGCGACCAGCAACGCTGCTTGATCTGTGACACTGCACAGTCACGCATGTGCTCTACCACACATGCAGATGATGCGGAGGCTTTGCAGCCATACTTCAAATTTAAAATGGGGGAATAACAAAAAGCAGGAAAAAAAAATGATATATTCTGTATAACTGAGGACATGGGGTTTTTTTATAAGCCATGGTTTCTGCTAAGCCCTACAGAGCTATGTTCCATGCAATAAGTGTATTTGTGTATTTCTTTTCTCTGTGTTAAAGCACATAGAAGACTTGGAAGCTACCCCATCACCGTGAGTGGGGAGTCTCCTGCAAGCCCACGGAGCCACTGCAGGGCTGCAGGGCTTGCTCGCAACCAAATGCCTGTCAAGCAAAGCTTTTACTGTCCCCAGCACAAATGAGAGCAATGAAGGAAGGCTTCTGGAGAAAGAAAAAAAAAAAAAGAAAAAGAAAAAAAAAGACAGGAGAAGACATCTGTGGCCAGGAAAAGAGAGATGCTTCCATGACTGGAGAAACTGCCCATGGAAAAGTCTGCACAGACAGCAGGTGATGGGAGAGAGCAGGACAGAGAAAGACGCCGCAAAGGAGTCATGATAAGAGCAACAGCACTGGGGATGTGTGAAGTGGAGGTGACCTTGGTGCAGCGAGAGCTACAACACTGAGACGAGATCCCTTTATGAGCCTTTCTTAGGGGTTTCATCTCAACACAAGGAGAGTTTTAGCAGGCAGGAGGAGAAAATGCGGCTTTCCTTTTCTTTTTCCTTTTTTTTTTTTTTTTTCATTTTCTTCCTTTTTTTTCCACCTTTATGAGATGCAGTGGAACCTGTAAAAGGATTGTCCCTAGTGAGAACCAAGCAATTTCTGAAATGATACAGCTATAAAATAGGGGAACAGGATCTGGCACCAGTGAAGGAGCTCAGCCGAGTTTAAGCAAGATCTTCACTAATGGCCTTAGATTCTAGATGTGATAAATACAGGCCAATTTTGGCAGAGACTGAGAGAAAAAATGTGTTCTCTTAGCCAAAGTAACTATCATCTTGACAAACATTTTGCTGGATTGCTATTTGAATGAATATTTAATGGAAAACATGCAACCTGCTCTAATAAGAGCACATCCATAATTTCTAGCACGCTAGCCCTGTCCAAAATTCGCTTGGCTTTGCTCTGGGTAAGGGATACCTTAAGAAGGAAATGTTGGACTGCAGCTACACTTGGCTGCCTCGCACAGTACAACATGAACAGCTGTGGAAGCCAGATTTACTGCAAGAAGTGAGGCCGCTAAAATCCTGACATTACTTTGATTTTTTTTTTTAATGAAAAAGTCCAATATAGAGTTTATGACTTTTCATACAGTTATTTATTTTAGGAATAAGAGATCTGCCAAACACAGCAGGTAGTTAATACCCAATTCAGACTGCATTTAAATAGGAAAGGAGCTAGGGGCTACGTCCTTTGGGATTCTGTGATTAACCCACAGGGAGCTGCAGGTGGCTTTTTCCACATGCACGCAGACAAAACGCGAGTTGGAGTTGGCTGCCATTGAGTATTTCGAAGCTAAATCAGACGAGGTGGATAATCCAGCCCATCCTCTGCCAAAACACCCATTTTTGTAGGGTGGAGACTCCTGGAAGAGGGCAGCAAGCTGGGACAGAGATCCCTGCCTCCGTCACAGGCTTGGGAGCGTTACCTGGACTCGGAAACATGGATTGTGATGGTCAATGAGCGCCTGGTGTCTGCGACGCGTGTGGGGCGCTGGCGGGAGCTGCTGACAGGCAGCTCCAGGGTCCTGGCTTGCACAGGCCAAGGATAAGGCTCAAAGAGGCCCCTCCAGGCCTCCTGGCTCACAGGTCCCGCAGGGCTGGGCATGAGCGTCACCAGCCCATGCTCAACTGGGCGGTCACCTCTTAAAGCCTCTCTAGTGAACTTGACATGTCCATCTAACTCCTCCCTCTGCTCAGAACTCATTATATACATAGATATATGCACACATATGTATTTTAAAGTCAGGATAACAATGCTTCCATCCCTCCTGAGGGTGCCGTGCAGCTAAACCCATCGGTGCTTGTGAGGGTGCCAGCGACGTGATGCGGGCCACGTAAATATCACACTAGATGCTGCATGGCAGGATAATACTTTCCATATTCTCAGGATCTCGTAGGATCTTCCAGAGGCGTGAGCTAAATGCCGATAGTGCAGGGATTGTGTACAGATATATCAGCCAGTATTGATACGATCCAACTTAGCACCCTGGCCTGGATGCTGAATCTCCTTGTTGGCTGGGACACTGGAGCTCTTTGCTACTGAGGTGACAATCCACTCAAGAGGACTTCTAAGGGATTTGCCTAATTTGAGATTACCATTCAGTTGTTATCACAGAAGCTCATTATTTTGTTTCTCCTCAGATCCACTCCGCAAGATTTTTATTTCTTCACTATCCACTATAAAAGCTGTTATAGCTGTTGGAGCGATGGGCTGGACCCGCTTGGCAAAGTTTTATGTCCCTTGACTCACAGAAGTGTTCGGAAGCCCACAGACAAATCCAGATGTGAGGGTGCAGTGCCAGTAAATTGGAGACTTATTACCAAGAAGCTTAAGATATGTTCTGTATTTTGCAGATGTTTATTCGTAAAAAGACAGAGAGCTATCCATGGTGTAAAAAAATGCTATGCGTGTTAAACTGAGCCTCTTTTTGTTGAAGCACCAGGAAAGAGGATATTTGAAAAGAAAGCACAGAACAGTCTTCTTACCCCGGCTTCCTTTAATAATTTCAGTTCTGCTTTTGCTGAATTTTGCTCTTAAAGAAAAGATAGGATACCTGTGCTTCACTCTTCAACAACTGAACTACACTGCCAAAATGGTCAATCACAGCGTGCAGAAAACAGATTGAATTTCTGTGTACTCGCTTCTGCAGAAGAAGCACTTTAAAATGCCAGCTCTATTAGCTTCTATTAGCTTGGTGGATGTGTATCACATATTAATTGTTTAATGACAGTGATGACTTTCTTCACCCTCTCTGCACTAAATGTAAGGTTTACTAATGTTGAAGAAAATGAGCCAGAGGAGCCAGCTGCAAACCTCTGATAGAAGGAAAGTGTAGCACTATTTTCCAAAGTGGAAAGACAGGTCAAGAAATCTGTTAAAATGCAGTGCTGGTTAATCCATAACTTTGGAATTATGTTTTCTGACCTAACCAGCTTCAGCTTCTGACCTCAAATGTTGCTTTTCTCAAACTTCTTTTTATTTAACTGATGTTGCAAAGTGCATGCCTGCTGTTGATGCCAGGAAAAAGAAAGTTGTGATGCAACATGTACGATAGGTTTGCTTCACCGGCAAAAGAAAAACCTCTATTTTTTTTTCCAAAAAGAAAGAAAACCAGAAAGTCTTTAAGGAATTTGTCATGCAACCAATGATGTGACAATAATAACAAACCCTGGCATACGAAGACAAGAACGAGTTGCCTAGTGAATGGTGAATGAAGACCTCAAATGAATATGGAGCTTCACATTATATTTTTCTTAGAATTTTCTGGTGTTTAGTGGTGATTTAAATAGCAGTGGCAAGCACTTGCAAGTGTGGAAATCAACCATATGATTTCTTCTAGGTCATACTTACATTTTCAACATGGTTGTACTTTAATACCCAAGTGTCAGTAATAAAGTATCAAATACTCATATTAACCCTAGATCAATTGGAGTATCTTTCCCTTTCAACATCAATTTTTTTACCCCTACTATGTGTCTATCAAGCTTTAGTTAAAAATTATGTACCTGGAAAATTCTTTATCATATCAGAAACTGAATTGAGAAAGCTTGGAATGACAGATATTCTTTCTCTTTGAGTTTGCAGACATTTCTATGTCTTTACGTAGATTGGTGCGTTTGTATTGAGCGTGTAAGTCCTGTATTTGACTTGTGTCTGATTGCTAAAGATGGATCAAAACCAGTAATAATCAGTATGGGAAATGAGTTTGCAGCCAGTATGTTAAAACACTCTGCAAACAGCATTGGTCTTTTTCAGATGAGCACTTAAACTGAGCCAGCATGCCAAATCAGAGCAAGAACGTGCAGAGGAGCCAGGGAAATCAGAAGGGAATGAATTACAAGCCTGACTTTTAGAATCCATTTTCTTGTGCTTGTCTTCTGTGACCTGTGTTACATGATTAGAAGTTTAGCTGGTAAAATCAGTAGTTTTTTTCTGCTCTCTTTAGTAGTTTCTGATGCTTCCAGTTGTTTGAAAGATGCAGAAACACGAGTTCACATCGTGATCTCTGAACAGTGTGAGATCACCCTGTGATATCCTGGACACTCTAAACGTCAAAATTTAGTTAATTATTTAGGCAGAATAAGCAGTTTACTTCAGAATTGCAGCTTAGTTTTGGGATCTCTGACTGTACAATCTATAGGGTGATCTCTGCGATGAACCACACTGAGCATGTATTCATCTGGCTTACAAAGCATACAGCACATGCCTGCTGTGCTGGACCTGAAAAGGGCTATTTCTTTCTTTTCTTTTCTTTTTTCTTTTTCTTTTTTTTTTTTTATCTCTCAATAAATTTGTGGCAGGGAAAAAAAAGAAAAGAAAAAAAAAGGAATCCAGATGATCAAAATATGATTTCAAAAATGTCTTGCAGAAGAAATGGAAGGACAGAACTTCAGATGGAGGGAGGAAAAGGAGAAGACATTTCAGCAGATTGTATTGGAAGTTCTTACAGTACTGCCAAGTTGAGAAACTGTTGGACCTCCAGGGGAGGAGAGAGCTAATGTGAAAGGTCTTGTGTTCATTAAGTGCAAGCTTCTCTAACGACCGATATTCTCCTGTTTTGGCTTTTGAAGCAATGATGCCATCAGAAATCCTATGCAAAGCCAATTTCTGGTTTTATGCGTCAGCCTGCTTGTATCTGCCATATGGCTTCTGCAATGAAGTCACAAGCTAAAAGACAGAAGACTCCTGATTTCTTTGGGTTAGTGGCAGAGGGAAAGTGAAAGCTGTGAGAGAAACCTGAGGAGTCATGACTGCGCTCCAGAGACTGGTAGCTGCACTGTGTCGCCCAGTGCTCAGGCGGTGTTACTGGACACAGGGGCTGCAATGCAGCTAAGGGCCGAGCCACCCCAGACGAGGAGCCATGCCTGGATTCTGTCCAGACTCCAAAGCCCAAATGGAACGGCAAGGAAGGCCCGATCAAATGGTTTCGCCGTGCGGGTAGGGTGAACATCATTTTTGATGGGACATTTATCAGCTGACGGTGCCAGGAGTTATGCATGAACACGGATGAGGGAGCCCAGTATTTGTTACACGTCCAAGCTGCCAAATGAGCTTCTTGGTATTCCTGGGGATGGAAATGCCTTTTCCCCGCTCCTACCTTTCTGCTGCTGGCAGCTTCTACAGGCTATGTAGCTACAAACTGATGGTATTCCCTCACTGAGGAGGGAATAAGTAACAATTCCATAAAGCTACAGGAAACGGCCACTATTGTGAAACAGACTGACTGGGCTGACAGCGCTCCCGTGAATCACTGGAGACATGAGGTCATCACTAAATTACTGAAAGGAAAGTGGTTCGCTAAGCTGTCCCCACTTCCAAGTTCTTCCTTCTCAACTTCCTTCCAAGAGTTAGGGAACTTAGCTCATCATAACTTCACTTGCATGATGTAACCCAAATCTAATATGATTTTATCTGATGTTAACTGCAGTAGAAATGATTCTGTGAGCAAAGTATTGAAATAATGAAATTTTTATGAGGGTTCTGTTTAAAAACGCATATTAGACATAGCAACCTGATGATGTTAAAATACATCTCTTTCCTCTTCCAAATAATGAAAACAAATTTAAGCAACTTAAACTTAAGCTTTCAATTAATATCCAATACAAGTGAATGCTTTTTCTTGAATTCTTGGAAATTGCTTCAGTACTTGTAACACTACCTTTTAGTAACATAGCTACAAAGAGAATAGGCAAGCACTTGTGCAATCAAAGATTTTCTTGAATCTGTACAGCACTTTCATTCTCTAAAGTGTCTAAAGTGCTTGTAATGACCACGTTCTTCAGATTTCTTACTGAGAGCAGACTGTTCAGATTAACTGTAT
>VZSG01001104.1:107065-118279 GCA_013398315.1 Nothoprocta pentlandii | reverse complement strand
TCCATCCCCACTCTTTTTTTTTTTTTTTTTTTTTTTTTTTTTTTTTTTTTTTTTTTTTTTTTTTTTTTTTTTTTTTTTTTTTTTTTTTTTTTTTTTTTGAGATAGCTTTGACTGCTGTAAGGCAAAGGAATGGTGTTACTTCTTTTTCACACTTTGATTTGGATCAGCAATTTGGATATTCCTTCCCTAAAGTTTGAAGAAAGGAAAGGAACTTGATATTTCATTCCAGCTACCACTTTTTTTGTCTCCTCTTTTGGTACTCAAGCTCTTTCCATTTGATTTCGAACATGTTGGCTGAGTAAATAGACACTTCCATGGCTTTGAATATCTTTTATAATCTTTTTTCTTATCTGGCCCCAATCTTCTGTCAACTAGATTAAACCAAAGTTTCACCAAACCCATGTCAATATTTTTGTCAATGGCTTGTCAAATAGCTCCTTCTATGGCTTCTGCAAATGTGTTTTGTTGAAATGCTCACCATGCAATATGTGCTATGTTTGGGCCTTTCCCATGCTCAGTAAACATTTCAACATACTTATGGTGGTTAGATGTAAACATGACATTTACTACTCAGCTATGGGTACAAGAAAATATTTGATTAGAAGGAAAGACTGAACCACTTGTGTGTTGGTATTTAAAATTATGTTACATCTTTGTGAAGGATGTTTAGAATGATGTGTCCTACCAGTTGTTTCACCTTTTTCATTGCATTTTCCCAGCTTTGAGCAGGTGACAAAAGATCCTGTTGAATTCTTCCTTCACATTTTCAGTGGTATCTCAGATGACTGGATAGGGCTTTTTTTCCCCCCTTTTTTTCAGGTGTAGATTACTAAAATTTCACAGCAACTGATGACGGGGGCAAGGGGTAACTCCTACATGTGTTTTTTTCAGCTATTTTGATCACTTTGTATGTTTGATTGCCCATTTTATATTGATGACAGCATTGATTCTTCTAGTTGTTATTTAACTGTCTTTTTTTCTTCTTCCATCTTTATTTTCTTGTAGGCATAGCATATGATAAACAGAAATGATATACTGGTTAGCAGCTTTCATGTTTGTTACAGCTAGAATGGGAAGAAACAGGTACTGAACTCAGTGCTGTGAAGTACGGAAGGAAGCCCAGGCACTACCCTGTAAAATTGTTTGCCTGTGTTGGGTCCACCTTTGCTTTACAGCACTCTGATTTCCATCTACATGTCCTGCTTCCCACTGCTCATTTACTCTCCCATCACCTATCAATTCTGTTCACTAGTCATGACGTTCTGTCAAATCTCTCCTGGCACAATTCATTTCCTATGAAAAGCTTTTTTTTTTAAAGTTCTGTATTTACAATCTTCATTGTCAGATGAGGAAACCTGAAGGATTCATCTGGTTCATTTAGTGCAGCTCCTTGTAGTCCAAAGAAGCAACAAGCCATTGCTCCTTTCATTACCTGACCACACACTGTTTTAATAACTACTTGACTGCTTGCCCTCACTACTCATATCATAGGACTGTTCCAGGTATTCATTCTCTGATGGCTGGAAACATCATTTTAATTTTAAGTGAGAGTTTTTTCCAGATGGTTTGCTCCTCTGCAGACATTCATTCTCCACCTCTTTGCAAGGAAAACCTCGCCTTGTCTTTGGTATTTCATCATTAAAACAAAACTAAATAATCCAAAAAAACCCTTTTCAATTACTTACTATGCTTGTGTGAATAATCTAGAATGATGCAAACACTGAAATACTGAAGCAAAATCTTAAAATCATGTTTTTTCAACCCTATAAAATGTACTAACTGATCTTTTCCACCTAACCATTTTTACCTTTGTTTTTAATACTGGAGGGACAGAGTTTCAAAAGAAAACCTTGAAGGTTTTGCAACCTTTTTACAAAATGATACACTGCATCTTCTTTCACGTATGAAGGACTCATGATAAAATACCAAAGAAGATAACACCAAGCTTACTGGTGCCCCAAAGAATGCCTTTATAAATGCACATAAAACCCAGCATTCAGCTAAACGGGAGAACTCATTACAAAACCTGGTGCATCAGATCGCTGACAATTACTTTAAAAAAATACAGTGCACCATACAGAACCTGCCAGAAGCATATTGAACTTTGTTTTTTCATTTAGAATTACTTTTTTTCTTAGCAAGCCTACACAACAGATTCATTGTCTTCAAGTTCATTTCTATGGCAAGTACTGGGAAGATCACTATAGCTTTTGTGGCAGTGGTCCCGTTGCTGTGAACAGTCAGCAACTCCTGCTCATGCTGTGGAGGCCCGTCAAGAACATATTCCAGCTCATAGGTGTAATGATGGAGATGGCATTCACCAAAGAAGACGCTTTTTTCAGATACACTTAGCAATGACTTTCGTGGAGGATGGCCAAAATTCAGAGTATCACCTCCTGTCAGTTCTTGAGGCTTCTAAAGCAAGAAATGAGCACCCTTCATTGAGTCACCTGTGAGAGCCGAGTCATGGCCACACCACTTCTTTATCTAAACATTTGCAAGGAAACATCCATTACGGAAGGTTCAGGTTAGATATTAGGAAAAAAATGTACATGGAAAGAGTGATAAAGTATTGGAACAGGCTGCCCATGGAAGTGGTGGAGTCACTCGCTGTACCTAGCAGCCTTCAAGAAACGTGTGGATGAGGCGCTTAGGGACATGGCTTAGCAGGCACGGTGGTGAAGGGTTTACGGTTGGACTTGATGGTCTTGAAGGTCTCTGTTCCAACCATAACAATTCCATGGTTAGCTTGAGGTAGTTTCTTCATGGCAGGGCACTTGCCTGCCCCTGGAGGAGGTGCGTGGGCAGGGGGAGGAAGGCAGGGGAGGAAGGCGTGGGGAGATGTGTGGAGCCTCCTCGCTAGCCGAGAGCCGTGTAAAAGACCCAGGCGCTGCTGCATGTGCTCACGCAGGACCCAGGGGATGCACTGGGGCTTTTCTGGTTCTCCGAACAGGAGTAAATTTCCTCCTTTACTGATTCCTGCTGTTCAAAGGTTTGCTAATTTGATCACATGTAATGAATTATGTGACACTTTTTTTCCCTGCTCTGGTCCATGCTGGTTCTTACTACTGAGTGTTTTTACAAGTGGGCTGCATTTACAGTGTCATTCCTAATTTCAGAAGGATTTCACCAGGTACATGTGTGTATATTTATTATGCTAATAACCAATTGTAGTTAAGTTTAAATTGTGTATTACTGGTCTTAGTGTTCCTGGCATATGGCCCGTAGACATCAGTGATCATGTTACTTGAGTTATGAATTTTCTCTTTACTTTGCTATATTGAAATAGCTGTGTAATGTAACTTTTAAAACTAAAATATACTCAAAACAGAAGTGTGGGCAAAGAAAGTCCGGGATGTGGGGCAGTGCAGCATCTGGGTTTGCATTCCCGACATCTAAAGGGGCCTGTCTTTAGTTACCTGCAGCACCAAAATAACTTGCAATCCATACCCATAACATAGGCATTTCACAGATTTGTATTTAAGTGTACATAGTCATAAATCTAAAGACATTTTGTGAGGCAACCATAGGCTTAATAGAGATTCATTCATTTCAAATGTGAAAACTGGAGCTAGTAAATTATGTTCACATATATAAGAACCTAAAGAGTATAAAACAGCTTTTGGAGAGTTTTTCAAGTGTCTGTGGGTGTTCTTTTTTTGCTTTAAGCGTTCAGTGTGAAAAGAATAATGAAAAACACTTTGCTTTGGGCAGCTAAAATAAATAGGAATAAAAAGCAGATGACCACAAAGGATTTGTGTGCTAGGCAGTTAACAACAACTGGGTGTAAAAAGAAAAAAAATAGTGCTTTCTATTTTCTGGCAAAAAAATTAAAAAATGTATTTTTCATCAAAAAATTATCCTTTACTTTTTTAGAAGCAATGAATTTTTCTCAACAAGTTCTGGCCCAAATTCTCTTGCAGAATTGTGACTTAAATGCATTTCGGATCACCAGTCTGTCTGAGCAAGAGCATCACAGTTAAAATGCTCCGGTGAATAAACAACATTGTTCTTGTCTGCTTTAAAGTGCCATTCAAAGTAGCTCTCTCCTGTATTCCTCTTCCTACAAGTTATTTTATTAGTGCCATCTGTATTAAATCTATTACCTTGCAGGGTTCAAATAATATTCTATTCAAATATGGTAGCTATGAATAATAGAGCATTTGTGGTGGCCTCTGCAAGCATTTTGCCATCTGACAATCTTCCTGCACCAACAATTATATGTCTTTCTAGGTATGCTGGAAACTTTTCTGCCTCGTCAACAAAAAGCTCTGAGTGAAGTCCACATCTTTCCTCTTCTCGGTCCGTCTTTGGCGGTCTCAGTTTTCTTCTCTATAAATTCAGTTACATGCACAGCTCTCAGCAGGCTAAACCCGAGAGGAAAGCCAGCTCATAAGCCAAGCACCCTGGAGAGACTGGCACTGAGGGGAAAGAGAGAGGCCGGTGGTGGCTAGGAAATGGAAAGCTTAAAGAAATCTGCAGGTAAAATGGAAAGACAGAGGCAAGAACCATATCCCCTGTGTAGAACTGAGTTTATTTTCCTGTCATCCCTTTAATGCTCTCCTGGTACCACGACTCGGGTAGACGTGGCACGGGGTACAGCAGTTCTGCAGAGGAACGAGAAGACAGAGCAGCAAGGCTCTGGAGCTAGAGCCCAGCTGTAAGAAGGGCACGGTGGAGCCAGACTGGAGGTGTCTCTCCCCTTCACCTCTCATATCTGCACTTTTCTTCCTTAGGACTTGAGCTGTGGACCTGGATGCTGAGGCCCTGAGAGGAACTGTCTGCACTGGATGCTTTGGGTCTCGCAAGGGATTTCTCTGTCTTCAGTTCACAACTAGTCTGCTATGGGAAATGCAAGGTGCATGCACACTGCAGGGGTCAGAGCCTGCAGCTCTTAGATGCTTAAGTTATTTGCCTCTCTTTTCCCTCTCAATTAACTATCACTAATGCTAAATATTACGCAAGCAACCCTAAGTGTGCATGTCCAGCTCGTTACCAGCTTCCTGCAGAAGCCACATCTGGCATGCTGTCACCACGGACAGCCAACCAGCAAACAGGGAGTTATTCCTAGGGTGTAACTGTGAGAAGAAATTTGCTCGGTTTTGACTGCAATTTCCACGGACAGATGCTCCCAATCAGCACCACTGCTGCAAAATCCACTTTATTTTCCAAATACCTAAAATACCTTGAAGCCATGGCTCCAGAATTGATTCCTAACTGTTTCCCAAGGCTTATTAGATCTTCTCGACTTTTATTCCTCTTTGTCTTCCATGTAACAAGCCCTTTAAAAACTGAGCAAATAAAACCCATCGGCAGCTCACGGCAAAGCCTAAGTGTGGGATTACCCTGTCAGCTTGCCCTTTTCTCACACCGCCAGCCCGCAAGCCATTAAATGAAGCTGCCATGCATTAGCGAGGCAGCCTAATTGAGCCTGGATCGCTGGGAAAGGAGCAATAACCCAGGCCAGCGCGGGTTCCTGATCACCCCCATTAGGGACTGCTGATCGATACTGGCGATTATGACATTTCCAAAACAAAACTGATTGTCCTTGAGTGAAGCGGAGGGGAGGACTCGCTCGTCCCGGCCGCCGGGAGCAGGGGCTCGGCTCAATGCGGAGCACTTTGGGAAACGGCCGTGGCAGGGCTCGCCTTGGCGCCTGGCTCGCGTGGGCCAAGCGCCCGTGACTTTGGCTCCCTTTGCTCTGGAGGCCTTTTAGTTAAAAGCTCTATAATAGACTTGGAAGTATTGATATTAATAACAAGCTTATGGGTGAAATTCTGACCTCATTAAAGTCAGTGGAGCCAGAAATTCACCATTTATTTATCTGAATGCGTATATAAAGTATATACATATGCTCTTAACAGATCAAATCTGCACATTGATTCGCTCTTTTTATTCACTCCACTTTCTAGCAGTTTGCTTACCAAAGATGTTTTAGGTGTGAGATAATGAAATGAATGGATTTTCTTCATGCTTAAAGCAGAAAATAAAATTAATAACTTTTTTTTTTTTAACCCCAGAAAGCCTTCTTCAAAGGCAAAAAAAAAATGAGGGAGATCAGTATATCATGCTTGTCTTCTTTGTGGAGCATTTTAGGCCCATTTAGGTGACTGAATTGATGGAAAGCTCTGTCATACAAAATTAACAGGTTTCGTGTTGAAGAGTTTCTTGTTTAGACCTGGTTCCTGGAAAGATAAAGGCTGGATAAAGTGGGATAATGTGATTTCCAGGGAGCTGCTCTGATTTATGCTTGGGAAGGTCCTGGACTTGTTAGGTTCAGACATGTCTTCTGCTACCCTTAGCAGAAGAAGGGGAAAGTATATGAATTAAGCTGGGGAATGGACATGACCAGGTGCAGGATAAGTGCTGAGAAAAAGACACTGAGGATAACTGGAACACGTGGATTAAGGTGTAAGTATAATTTCTTAAAAATAAAATAAAATAAAATAAAATAAAATAAAATAAAATAAAATAAAATAAAAATTCTCTCATAAATGGGGCAGTAAAGCAAAGCATGTAAGAAGAAGTAATATCTTTTAGTAGGTCAGCTAAGGAAAAAAAGGGGTATGCTTTCAGCCTGTATTTAAGCTGATCTTGAACCTAATGAAATGTACTGCCTTTCCGTACCTTCCTTATTTATTTCTCCACAAACCATCCTGTTGGACACACAGCAAAGTAATCAGTAAAACAGCAGCTGGTATTTACAGGTGGACAGAGAATTTCCAGTAACCTGGATGCACTGATGTGAAAAACTTTAATTACCAGCTCACTGGAGAAGTGTTTTGATAACTTCTATCTTAGGTTAGCAGAACTTACTGAATCTAGTTAAAAATTCCTCACCTTATTATGGGTTCACTCAGGCACATTTCTTAAAGAAATGGGTTACTGTTTATTACGGTTTATCATTCACCTTGCTCTCTCACTTGCACTAGGCTTTGTGGGTAGGAAAAAACAGCAAAAATTTTCCAAGAGTTTCTCTCTGCCCAGTGGCTCTGCAGCTTGTCTGCTTTCGTGACAGTGAACAACAACACGGCGTGTCTGGGTTTGAGGGCAGCCCTGCTGCGCTGTTGACTGTCTGCTGATGAGAGGGGGAAAATTGCTCCCCATAAGATGCTCATCCTTAATCTTTCTTCCTGCAGCTCCCAAACCTTCTGTAACGTCCCTTTTCCAGCTCAGCCTCTCCTTAGGCCCTTCTGTGAGCTGGGTGAGCTAATAAAACTGGCAGAAAATGCCCCCATGCTTTGGTGGATTTGTCTGGTGTCTTTCTAAGGAGAGAGCTGGTCCACAGACTGGTGGTGGTGCAAAGTGAGCCACAGAAACCCTTGGCTGGCAGCCAGGGCAAGGGAGCAACAGCGAGGGAAATGGGATCCCGCCTTTCCAGTGGCACTGAAATGCTAAGTCAACTTGCTAGTTCTTGTGGCAGCTTAGCCTCGTGGGCACAGGCAGAAGCCACATTTGAAACCTGTGGTTTGGGTTGTCAGGGGCAAGAGCTGCTTCCTACAAGTAATCTGCCAAATGCTCCCCAGATCCAGTGGGTCTTCCAGCCTGAGCAGCCTCTGATGGATTAGGTGTCCCTCCAGCACCTCGATCTCTTGGCCTGTGCTGTGCAGAGGGGTAGACAAGATGATCATAACACTTTCTTCAAGGCTTAAGACTGATGTATTCCTGTACTTCCAGCCAAAAGGTAGGTCACTTTGCCACCTACATGACATCTAAAGAGGGTTCTTGTTTATCTGCGATCTAACCTTAATGCCATTAGATCAATCTCTTTGGAATTCACAGAATCACAGAATCACAGAATATTAAGGTTGGAAGGGACCTCTAGAGATCATCTAGTCCAACCTTCCTGCTCAAGCAGGCACACCTACAGCATGTGGCACAGGGCGGCATCCAGGCGGGTTTTGAAGACCTCCAGAGAAGGAGACTCCACAACCTCCCTGGGCAGCCTGTTCCACTGCTCTGTCACCCTCACAGTAAAGAAGTTCCTCCTCACCTGCAGACGGAACTTCCTGTGCTCCAGCTTGTGGCCATTACCCCTCGTCCTATCGCTGGCCACCAGTGAAAACAGCCTGTCCCCTTCCTCCCTGCATTCTCCCTTCCTTAGCTTATACATATTAATCATATCCCCTCTGAGCCTTCTCTTCTCCAGAGAAAACAGGCCCAGCTCACTCAGCCTCTCAATTCCTGTTGGTCAAACTCCTTTCCTGCAAATGGAGAGAACTGGTGAATCAGGAATACTGCCTTGCGAGGGGACTCCTGATTTTAATTCCACACAGCTCAGTAATAACTGAATGTCACATTTTCTTCCATTTCAAATAGCAGTCTTAGAGGCAACTAAAACTTCTTTTTTTTTTTTTTCTTGAGATCCCCACCAGCCTTAAGAGAGGCTGTCAAGATGGAAGGCATCTGTCTTGCCCATGCCCCAGTGCCCTCACTGGGCTCCAGGTTTGGGGCAACTTCAAAACAGCTGCTTGCAGCCACTCCATGCACAGCTCCATCCCAACCCTACCAGCCTCCAGCCTTGTGGGTTAGTCCCCAGTCCCGCAAGAGCAATATCAGAATGCAGCCTATCCATGGTGCCTCCATGCTACCAGAGAGGAGCACATGCCCTCGTGCTGCTCGTGCCACTCAGAGCAATTTCTGCCTGCTCTGGCCCCTTCCTCACCTCCCAGGTGATGGGAGGCACCCATCACTTGTGGCCTCCATGGTATCTCTGTGCCGAGGCCAGGCTGGTGCTTCAGCTCTGGTGAGCGGGAGGCAAAGCGAGTTACGTTTTTTTTAATTAAAAAAAAAAAAAAAAGCTTTGATGGGCCTCTGAAAAAAGAATAGTGGACACAAGCAGGCAGATTGAGGCATGTGCCAGCCCTCGGCCGCTGCTCGGTCTGGTTTCCCCTGCTGCCAAGCTAGAGGCTGTCCAAAGTACACATTTCCACAAACAGTGTCTCAGTGTTTCAGGAAACTCGGTCATTTTCCTTGATAATCTTCGGGCTTTCGATCCCACCGATGGCCAAGGGATTACTCGGTGAAGGACGGACACCTCAGTTAAGGTCTCGGAGACCCCACGTGCAGCTGAGATGGGCTGCAGAGCAGATCGGGAGATCGGGGTATCGCCACGGAGGCCTCTCCATGTTCACTGCAGTGAGACCTTTAGCCTTGCTAGAGTGGCTCTGACTTCTGTTTTAAATGGGAGCTTAAAAAAATAATGCAGAAAAATCCTCAACGTTAGCATGGAATGAGATCTGCTGGCCCGTAGCACGCTGTGAAATAAACCATTTCACTCTCTTTATTGACATCAGAGCACTTCCAGGTATTTTTGCCAGGACTTTATAAGCTGTTCTTACTACTGTCACGTATTCTGTTTGGCTGGGGATTTGTGCAGCGAGAATAGCACTACACATAAGTATTCCCACTGCATAAGCATCTTGGCAAGTGAAATAATTTATCAGTACAGAGCAAACATGCTACATAATGACACACGAGCCCATTTCCTGGCCTTGGGCTTGTGCTGCAGTATTCATGGCTGTCCAAAATCCTCCTTCAAAGTTGATACCATAATCACTTGGCTAGACCTATTGTAATATTAATACAGGGGAAAAAAACAAACTCTAGCCTTTATTAGGCTTCTTTTTATCCTAACAGGCATCCCAGAATGTCTATAACAGACTATGAACAATTCAACTCCATCTTTATTAAGGAGACATTGGATAGAGGAGTTTCTGCCCATTCCTTGCATAGCAGGGTTTGTTATTTAATGTCTGCAGTGTTAGCAAAATCCCTCTAGAAATTTTTGCTTCACATTGCACGTAGTACCTACAGTTAATAAAATAGAATGTATTGACCACATATATGAAGGAGTGCATTTAAAAATGTAATGAAAAGAATAATTGAGGGAAAAAAATCTGCCTTTAAAGGCCTGAAATTTAAAAAAAAAGGGTATTTTGGAGGGACAAAGTCAGTTTATACCATCTAAGCACTGGAGCCTGACCCCAAATCCTTTTTGTTGTTGCTCTCAGCAAATGCCTTAGAAATGTAATTTTATTTTCTGCAAGTACTAACAATAATAACTTGCACTGATGGTGAAAAATACCCTGTCACATTTCAAGCCAGCATAAATAAAAAAAAAGTTTAGGTAACCAGCCACAGAAAAGAAGGTTCTGAGCGAAAGCAGTGGAAATGTTGACAGAATCCAAGCACTGGAGGTGCTGCCAGATGATAATATAATTGCAAACAGGCTTTTTGCCAAATGAAGTACACCCAGATTATACCAACAACTGCCTCACAGTTGTTGGCAGTATTTTTTTTAATGCTGTTATATATCATCTGGTTGGTCCCTGTGTTGCTCCAGGGAGACCTATTGCTCTCTGGGCTTCTCAGAGATCTCATGGGTTTTGTGTGCATGTGTGTGTGATGCTTTGTACTGCGCAGCGTATTGGACTTGAATATAAAAAAAATAGGCAGGATTTTTCTTTTTTAATTGTTTCTGATTGTGCTTTAGAACAGTCGCATTTTGTCAGGATTTTAGCAGCAAGTATCTTCATTTTACACTTCTCTGGGCCAGCAACAGTTACAGTCCTGGTGTGCAAACTGTCCTGGCACGGATGCTACCAGGCCTGACACAGCAGCATCGCTCCAAATCCCACCGCAGGGAGCAGACAGATTCTCACTGTGGTTAATGCACTTCCCACTAGGACCTCACACAAAAGATGGTAGGACCGAGTTGAGGAAATTAGCAGTTCTGATAACTTGATTTTGTGGGACAGGGTTCTCAAAACCCTTTTCCTAACTGGCATCGTATGTAGACTGTAGAGGATGCTGAAGCTGCAGAGTTAATTGAAGAGCCAAGTATCCATTCTGCGAAATACCCTGATATTTCTTTTTTTTTTTTTCCTCCAATTTTAGTAACAGCATAAAGTCAAAAGTCCATTTTTGCTGTACCTCACACATCTGTAGAAACCCACAGCTGGAGCCCGCGAAACATTTTGCTTCTATCACGGTGAATCTTTTCTGTTTTCCACAATGCCCTGAAATTTTATTTTGACAAGGTCAAAACATTGCAGCACAACATAAAATACCGTATGACACAACAACCGCACAACACGATACAAAACCCTGCAACATAGACCACGCTATAAGCCACGCGGGCCTCCGCGGCACGTGCTGTCCGGCGCGCGCGGGACTGCGCCCGCGCGCTCCTCCTGCCGCCGCAGCGAGGAC
>VZSG01001104.1:73285-106557 GCA_013398315.1 Nothoprocta pentlandii | reverse complement strand
GGGCGCGGGCGGCGCGGAGGGGCGGCGGCAGCGCCAGCTCGGAGCGGTGCCCTCGGCACTGGCAGACGCCCGTGCTGTACCACACGCACTCCATCCAGAGGCCGCGGGCATAGGCCACGGCCGTGAGGATGGTGGTGCCCGCGTGCGCCGCGCGCCACCAGTGCGGCAGCAGCGTGGCCACGAGCGTGCCCAGCAGGCCCAGGAGGCTGAGCAAGAAGCCCAGCAGCTGCAGGGCCATGTTGGCCATGGCGGCGCTTGCCCGGCTTCCTCTTCCTAAGAAAGCGCCTCCATCCAAATGCCGTCGGAACGCCCGGGCTTTTCTTGGAAGGGATGCAGCTGTTTTACTTTGACGCCTTCCGCTCCCCTAATAAAAGGTAATTGAGGGAAAAAGAAGTTAATGATCGCCCAAACGCGCTGCCGCCCCAGCCAGTGAGGTGCTTTCCATGGGCAGCGAGTGCGGTAATTAGCATAGTTATCGCCACTAATCGTGTTTTTTGTGGAAGTAATGGGAAAGCAAGCTTCCCGCTTCGCTTATATAAACAGTCTTCTGCTGCCCACTGGGAAGCAAACTCACCAAAACTTATGAAATGGAAAAGGAAAAAATACTCCAAATTCAAATATTCTCCTTCCCAGCAGACTCTTCAAAAAAACAAACATGATTTCCTTTCTAAAGCAGAGAATTAGCTAGTGTTAACACTTGGAATGAATGAGATTTATAAAGTAGGGGACTGCAGGTTGCTTTGCATGATGAAAACATTCCCAGAAGGTCATAGCAGGACTACAAAAACAATAAGGGTGTATTTGCTCAAGCTAGGGAGCAAAGAGAGTGATTTAAAACCTGTGGAAGAGGATAACAAGTATTGGATTAAAGTTGCTTTCCTGAAGTGCCAGTATTTTTTGAGGTTGCGTTTTAATAAAGCAACTCAAAGGGGAATCATTTTCATTAGCCTCTGCAGAGTTTCGGTTTATGATTTGAGGTTGTGGGCTAAATGACAGCATGTGAAACCAGATGTGCATCGTGGAGCTTCTGAGGAGCAACACCTTCGCAGTTTCATTGCGCATAAATTCTAGCGGAAAAACAAGGAACAGGAACTCTTCCTCCTGTATAAATCGCAGTATTAGGGATCTTTTCCAATGGCTGCCTCACAAGGTCTGTTATACATCACACATCATGTGTGTGGGCAGAAACCCGATATTTTAATATATAAAATAACTGTTGCATCAAAATCCAACTCGGAATTCAGGAACAGGAACAAATTCAGGCTCTGATCCTGCAAAGAGCTATGCATGTGCTGGACGCATGTGCGTAAGAGAAAGCCTAAGTGTTTGCAGGACTGGGCCTTAGCAGGCGAAGGGAAGAAAAGCATCTGGCAAAACTAATGAAGACCATCAGAAAGCAAAGTAGTGCAGAGCGGCAAAAGTGAAGGCTGGTTTAAATTCCCCCTGCCTCACTAACAAGGCAGGACTGCTGGAGGTGAGCATCAGCGCTGATTTGGGTCTTCAGATGACTTCATGGCATACGCTGATCCCTGCGTAGCACAAACATGGGATGTCTCTTTCCAGAAAAACTCAGAATCTACCTCGGACATTGTGCCGAAAAGAAAAAAAAAATTAAATACAGGGATTATTTAGGCTGAGCAGGGCAGCAATAGAGAGCGGAAGACAAACTCATACTTACACACATTCTTTTTCATTTGTTTGGAGTGTGTCTGCTACGCACAGACGTATAGGGTGGGAAGGAATGCAATATTGGATAGGATCTGTGAAGTACCAGGTCCTTTGACTGCAAGGCAAGAGAAATAACAAAGACTGGCTTTGCTTTAGCTTGGCTAATTTTAGGAGGCGTTTTATGGCTTTTGGGTCTTCGTGGCCTTTCAGAAACTCCGTACATGGTGCTTAGATTAAAATAAGTTATTTTATGTGTTATGTAAAATAATTTGTCTGATTTGCACATAGCCATAAAAATACAGAAGTTTTGGTATCAGAAATCATTGCTTCAGGTATGTGCCATTGAATGTCTCTGGATTCTGCGGGGGAAGATCCCATTTCAGATTTCTTTCCCTTTGTCACAGCTGTCACAGACTACCTGATGCAAAGGTTCATATGTTAGAGCCAAACACAGTGTAGAGGAGCAAAGCCAGGAACAGCCAAATGGGATATCTCCAGCAATACTAAACCTGGGATTTCCGTTCCCACCATTTGCTTACCTAAGAGCTCTAGAGTGCCCCAGCCTCTGTCTTTCAGTGTACTTAGTTTTGGCTCATATAGTAAGCATAAGCAAAAATAAACAGTATTTTCCCTTTTCATATTATAGCTTGTTTCCTGCGAAGTGTACCGTTGTAGTATCTAAGTATGGCACATACTTAGAAAAAATTATCTCTATGATACTGCTCCAGGACCAGTGAGAACTAGACAGTGAGAACATTTGGGACACTGCAAGAGAGTGAGAAATTTATAGAGGTACCACGGGAAATCTGTAATTGAATGGAAAATGGAACCGGGGCCTGCTGTGTTCCCATCCCAGGTCCTAACCAGAAATAAATCCCAAGTCTCCACAAACTCTGCCAGACCATCCTTCCCTCTTTATTTTTCCCTGTGCAGGTCTGGGGAGAAGTGGAGCCCAGGATCACACTCTGCCCAGTTCCTCAGTCCACGCATTGTACCTGGGTATTGCAACCATTCAAAGGCGTGCTCTAGGTTACTAGAGCAAACAGGCTTTCAAGGTCAGGCATTAGGCTTTGCAGCTAATCCCAGAGAGAACAGGATATAAAAGGTAAATGTGATTTACACCACCCTTCACAGGAAATGGACCTCCATTTTAATGGAGGTCCGAATACTCTGGGGCTTGGCAGCAGCTATTTTTAGATATCATTAAGGTGCTATTTTTAAACATTAGCTATTAAGAGCCTTCTAATTTGGGAAGCTGGTGCTAATTAGACGCACTTGCTTGACATCATGTTTTCCATGTGCCTTTCTCAGTGGATGCCAGCTGCCCCTGGCGTTCAGCAATGCTTTAACTGCTGTAGAACAATCTTCTGCTCTCTACTTAAGCAGCAAAAACAACAATAACTCAACACCTTTATCTCTAAGAACATCAACGGCCTTGTTAAAATACCTCACCTTACAGCTTCGCCCCTAAGCGGCGGTGTCGGGAACATGACTATTACAGCAGAATCTGGTTGAATATTTCCTGTGGGTTGAAATGCAAGCAGCAAAACAAGGCACCTTTCTGCACGGACGGTGTTTGCTATTGCTCTTTCAGAGAGCACAAACTAGTGGCGGGCTGAGCCCAGCTGGGCAGTGAGGGAGCCAGGGGCAGCAAAGGAGAAGGCTGCTGAAAGGCTCTTCCTCCTGCAGGGAGGCAGTGGGGTTAGTGCCTCGGTGGGCAGGAGCAGCCTGCTCAAACTAAGCTGGACTTCTCATCTCAGCCTCTTGCTGGCTCCGGCAGAGCCCCACCAGCCCCACTGCTGCTGCACGTGGTGCTCATTCCCTGGTGCCCCCGTTAGCCACAGGGGTGTCTGTCTGTACCCCACCAGTACCAGCACAAGCAACGCTTGCAGATCTCATGGGCTCTCCTCCAAGCCTGTCAACTCAGACACAATATTTTGTCTTCATCCACTCAGTGAAATCCGGCCTAGACTGGCAAGAAGCTCCGTGCTGGCTCCAAGCTAAACCCCTGCAGCAGACCTGGTTTGATTAGCACTGATATTTTGCTGGCATACACCGAGTGATGGATCCCAGTGTTAGGACCCTATAATTGGACCATGAAAAGAGCAGGTCAGATGCATGTTTAGTCTTCATGGCATATTCCATCTGAGCAAGGTACAGTTGTAAAATAATGTGAAAATTTGTGAGGAGAGACTATGAAAGATTTGAATTTCCTTGTTCTGCCAGCTCATGCCGGCTCTATTTTTATGAGCACAAGGGTTGGAAAACCAACCTTTCCATATAAACTTTTGTTTTGTCTAGGGCTGGTGTGATATAAGAACAGCCATAGCTGGGATTGATCTGTGGTGGCACGTTACACTGGGCTCCACCACAGCTGCGGCAGCCTTGGGAGACACGTCTCCAAATTAAGCTCTAATTAAGGAGCAGAAAATGGTGTCACTAATCTGAGTATTTACCCAGGATTAAATAACAGATGCATGTTTTACTGCTGTCTCTTCCATTGTTTCTTCTTTTACTGTTCCCCTCCCATATCATTCTTATCCTTTTACTGCTGTTCTCTCCAAGCCCTTTCTCCAGATCTGTGAAATGCTTCTTCTCATGCAGATTACAGCTGTGGTGCCTCTCATGCCCGGGTTGCAGAACATTCTGCCAATGAATTTTAATTCAATGATTTCTTTATTTCTACTGTGTATCCTTACTTATCTGTGTTTTCACTTTACATTCTCAAATTCTTTACTCAAAACCTCAAATTTCCTCAAAAACTTAGAATCTCACAATTCCAACTTCTGGAGTGCAAGCACAAAGTGATGAGACTACGTTCTGCCTTCTGGACTTGATGATATCCTTTATCCATCCAGGCTACAGAGCAAGAAAACACGGGGCCTGAAGTTCTCCCTATTGTGGACTTCATTTGAACCCCTAAGTGTATATGCTCATTCTACATGCATATGAGATCCTGTTTAATCCCACGTAGCCTGAGTTCGGGAAGTGGGGCGCATGCCTCAGTACTGGCCAGATCAGAGCTTTAGCATGCACCACTTTGTCAGGGCAGCAAGGCAGCTGCCAGCTGCTAAATGCCAAGCCTGGCCACTTCCCCTCACCACCAGGCCACTCCAACGCTGGCTTTTTCTGGAACGTTTGCTGGGTACTTTTCAGTCGGCAAGAAGTGATCCCTGCATATATTCGATGTGGGTAGGTAGATCTGAAGGGAAATAAGGCCTGCAGGGCTTACAGCACAGTTCTTGTTTTTTGTTTTTTTTTTTAAGAAGAGATTAGAAAATCAATAAAAGTTTGAAAGGCACATTGTAACCAACCCTGATCCGACATCTAGCCTAACCCCTCTCTCTTCTCTGAACTAAGTCCTACGGCAAAGCTGACATTGATCACCACAGCACAGCTGCAGCTCCGCCAGATGTACCAGAGGAGCAATAACCCCTATTCAGATTGACAAACCTTCCAGAAATTTCCATAAGCTGAGCTGGTGGTGGAGGGCTGGTGGCACCTTCCTGGGCCTGCTGGAGGTGGCTGAGAGCATCTGGTCCACTCCTCAAGGTGCTCCAGGAAGGCACCTTGTGTTGGGTTGGGTCTGCACCGTGAGGCAGGTTTGGCCTGGTGTCAGTAGGTAAGGCACCCTCCCCAGAAATGCTGTGTACAGCTATGTATGTATTTCCGAACTTGTGCCCATAGATCTGTTCATCCACAGACTGCAGAATGACAACTGCACCACTGAAACTGCTCATCTGCACCAGAGCTTTAGAAGAGCCTGGTGGTTTGGGGCAGCTTGTGTTTTGGGTGCTCAGCTGGAGGTACCTTCAAGCGTTCAAATCTAACCAATGGTCAGGTCCCTGTTTAAGCCAAGGCTAAGAACTGGGAAAGTTAAATTCATTTGTCACATATGTAACTGAGTCTAAAGGTCCAACCATAAAATCTGCCCATAAGAAACAAAGGAAAAAATTATCTGAGAGCTAAGCTGTGATTATACAAAAATGATCATGGTTTCCGGGCAGAAAGAGACATGCATGGTTATTTGGTGAGCAAATGAACAACAGCTCTTGTGCTTGGACCCCTTGCAGTTCATGTGCTCAGAGTTTTTACTGAATGCAGTTGAGGTGGATGGTTTTGAAGGAAAATAAATATCCATGGTGTTGTGGGGGTACCTTCATATCGTATAACATGGAGGAAGATATGATGAATGGTACATTGACAAAAAGTACTTCATACAGTGTGACTACTTAATATTATAATAAATAAAGGATGGAATCAATGTCTTAAAAGAGCATCATAACATATATATACTTTAAACTGTAATTTCTTACAGCAAATTGCCACTTCCACTGAAATTAGTTTACTGAAGCTAAAGGATGTTTGCTTGCCTATGGGACACTGTAAATGAGTAAGCTTAAAATACTGGAAATTAAATAGACTCTTACGTGTTGACTGTGGCTTTTGAAGAAACTGTGGTAGAGTTGTCTGGGCAATCTTAATTTGGCTCCTTCTGCATACACGTTATGAAGCAGTGTGTATGTACATGATAAAATAGCTTTTCCTTCTTGGCAGCCCATCCCTCACTCAGCCCTGAGTGATGGGTTATATATATATATATGGTGGATGGACAAGGCTGCTGTAAGGGAGATTTTACCCACATTATACCACAAAATTCCTGTGGGCTGTTGGGCAAATCACAGAAACCATTTTCGTCTTCAGGGGGTACCAGGCATGACAAGCCTAATGATTAACAAATTCAGTGGGAGAAGGGACCAGATAATGTGCTGGGAAATAGTGCTGTGAAAAGCAGGTGCCTGGCTTCACTTGTTAAGCTCTAAACACTGAGTAGCCTATCTGATTATTTGGAGTTTTTTTCTTCTCCACATGTGAATTGGAAATAATTTAAATTGAGGGTAAATTCATTAGTACTTGAAACAGTGAAGAATTGCAGTGAGACCCATTGTTCTGTACTTAATATAGCATTTCCCTGGAAAGCTAACACACAGGGAAAAGGCAGGAGTTCACCTCCATGCTTCCTGAGGAGTGAAATAATTTGTAGCACTCACTCACGCATTGGTACGTGAACAAATTTCGGGAAAATAGGGAAACATGGGAACTGGAACTCTGCGTGTCCGTGTACCAGCATCCTAGGGGACCTTTTCCTTCCAGAACAAAAGTAGCCAATTCGACATCAAAACATCCCCCCGTAGCTTAGCGCTTGAAACCACCATATGCTCCTTCGGAACATGATCCGCTGGAGCCGGGGGAAGGCTGCGGGGAGCCTGAGCTTTTATCAGGCCCCCAGATTAACCGGCCACCACATGTGCGCAGCGCCTTGCGGCCCCAGTGACGCAGAACGGGCTGGAGGTCCCGCGCCCGGGAGGATTCCTGTCTCCTGCCGTTAGCTGGCGAATAAATCGCCGCCCAGTCGGATTACAAAGTGTAATGGCTAAAACAGAGCGTTTGCTACCCGGGCAGGCGGGGAGGTGACGGGGCCCTTGCACCCTGCGCGGCAGAAGCCTTTGGGCCGGGCTCTGGGCTGGTCTAAATCAAGGTCCTTCCACCCAAGGAAGTGAGTGGAGCTCCCTCGATTGAGGGATCATAGAATCCCTGTGCTAAGAGCAGCACAGCAGCAGGCACTGGGGACTGTTCCAGGAATCACAGAATCATGGAATGCTTAAGGTTGGAAGGGACCTCAGAGGTCATCTAGTCCAAACCCCCTGCTCACGCAGGGTCACCTAGGGCACATGGCACAGAGCTGCATCCAAGCGGGTTTTAAAGATCTCCAGAGAAGGAGACTCCACAACCTCCCTGGGCAGCCTGTGCCAGGGCTCTGTCACCCTCACTCTCAAAAAGTGTTTCTTCAAGTTCCTGTGGAGCTTTTGGTGCCTCAGCTTGTGGCCGTTTCCTCTAGTCCTGTCGCTGGCCACCACTGAAAAGAGGCCGGCCCCTCCTCCTCACTGCCTCCCTTGAGGTATTTATAGACACTGATCAGGTCCCCCCTCAGCCTTCTCTTCTCCAGGCTGAACAGGCCCAGCTCCCTCAGCCTTTGCTCACAGGGCAGATGTTCCAGGCCCCTGATCACCCTCGTAGCCCTGCGCTGGACTCTCTCCAGCAGCTCCACATCCCTCTTGTCCTGGGGATCCCTTCGGTGCGCCTGGGAGGCAGAGGCCCGGAGCGCTATTCCTGCACATGTGCAGCCCCCTGGCTGCCCTTGGCCTCCAAGGGGCCGCAATTTATGCCCCGCAACGGCGGCGCTTGCAGGGCTGCCAGGGCACGAGCGCTCCCCGCGCGCGTGCGGATCTTGGGCCCGCTTGCCCGGCCCGCTCAGCAGTGACTCGGGCCTTGGAGTTCCTCACGTTTCCTGCAGAGGCGGCGGCTTCTCTGCTCTCTGCTGCGCTTCATGGTTTAAAAACACGTGCCCAGAGCCAAGCTAAATTCTCGTACTCTTTCTCCTAGCCATATTTCCTTGAATCAGCCTAAACAAATTACCTCTTTAATGCGTATGGCCTGTAAGTATCTCCAATAGCTATCGTGCCTTTTCTATTATCCATGTCACACCTAGATTGACTCTCTCTTCGCCTTTTCCCTGCACTGTCATGCTATTGACATTACTTAATAAAACTTAGAATAGTTTTCAACCCAATTTAATTTCCATTCTTTTTTGTAAGGTTGCATGGTGCATTACATTTTATGTTGCCTTTGCACCAGGACAGAATTTCTCTTCATCCATGACATAACCTGATCTGGAAGAGGGATTGTGCTCTTAGTCTAGCCCAAATCTGTTCATCACAAAACATTTGTGTTTATTGCTTCTGGCTGGTGTTACACCCTGACCCAGGTGGCTGCAGCAACTCCTTCCTAGTATCAGAACCACTTTTTGTTAAAGTTTGGAATTAAATTTACCCAACTGCCATCACAGAGCATAACCTTTTAGATGGCAGTTCCTTTCCAGCTTTCCTCCCATTTTCTGGACTCTTTCTCTCCTTCCACCAGCGATGGTTACACAGACGCTCGGCCAGGCCTCTCCTTGCTCCCCCTGCCCCTGGACACTGGCCGGGGTGCGGGAGCAATCCTGTGTGCAGAGCCTGGTGCTCTCTTGCTGAAAGATCTAAGGGGAGAAAATATGCACCAGTGCAAAATCTGAAATAAGATCTGGGCTGCCATGCTTCACTCCACGGTCACGAAGTGAAAGAACTGGGGGAAGGGGAATGCCATTTGCTGGTCCTGATCTAAGCTGGCTGGAGTCGGCGGGAAGGCCACCAGTGATTTATGGGCACCCTGACTCAATGCGCTTTTCACCTCGCCAGCCTGTCCCGCTCTTGGCCCCGGGAGCTTTCATCCCAACCGTTTTTAGTCGCTTGAGGTTCGCAGTATGCTCACTTTTGTATTTGTTTTGTACTTTGGTTCCCTTACTTCCGGCGAGGAAGATGCCCATACAGATATATGGACACAATCTCTGGGCAGTCTATCATCTGCTATGTCCATGTATGATGCCCAAACCAAACCAAGCCCCGGAGATGCAACACAGGCGGGTCAGCTCGCTGTGCTTGTGCCCGTCACCCCATCAGTGCAGGCTCAGCACGTGGGGCACAGGAGCTGGCTGCACACCTGTGGGGCGCTTTGCCCACATCCTTTTAGGAAGCACAGAGCCTCAGGAGCTCGTTGGATCTGGGGAGAGGGATACCTGGCTTGATGGTTCCCATGCTGCCAAGAGCATCTACAAAATTAATCTCTTCTCCAAAATAACTTCTGAAAATAGGACAAGAGGAAATGGCCTCAAGTTGAGGGGAGGTTCAGGTTGGATATTAGAAAAAATTCCTACATGGAAAAAGTGGTGAAGCACTGAAACAGGTTGCCTGGTAAGTGTTGTAGTCACTGTTCCTGGCAGTGTTCAAGAGGTGTGTAGATGAGGCGCTTCAGGACGTGGTCTAGCAGGCAGGTTGGGGATGGGCTTACGGTTGGGCTCGACCATCTCGAAGGTCTTTTCCAACCGTAATGATTCTGTGATTCTGTGGTTCTGCATGCACAAAGGGCAGCTTGCTCGGCTTTGCCAGGCCCCTGGCAGCTTGGTTGGCAATGCTGCTCTGAGTGGGCTTTGGGACAGGCATTGAGCAGTCCCAAATAAATGGTCAAACCTCATTTTTCTTGCACAATTGGGTACAATAAGGTATCTGGTCTGGGAAAACCAGATATATGGCAGTCTTATGGATATGCCTACAAACTCCATTACAGGCCAGGATCCCCCTTCCTCGGCATCACAGAGATGGCACAAAACAACCAATTCCACAACAACCACCCTGCAGTGCCGCTCCTCAGCTGCCTTCCCATGTGCATGACCGAGTCCCTAGGGCCCCTTCTGAGCTCCCTTCTGCTGATGGAAATGGAAAGTGGTTCTGCCAAAATCCCTGTGGAAGTGAGCATACCTCAGAATCGGGCCTGCTGAAAAGACATTCTTTGCTCATAGGTATTCGCCTTGACTTTGGACTTGTGACGCACGCAGGGAGATTTTACATAAAATTTTCGATCCCATGGATTTTATTCCCAGACTGACTTAAGTCATGCTGTTAGCAAGCAAGCTGACAGTTGAGTAAGAGAGAGCTCAACATCCTCATGGCTTAACACACAATACACAAAAATCTGCCGAAGCACCGAGTTCAAAGTGTCATCTTCCATTGAGCTGAGCATGTGTCGGTCTTTTCATTGCCATACTTAGACCTGTATTTGTTTTGGTGACTATATCTTTGGCCTGGTGAAAAATTCTCTCCACATCTTTGACACTTCCATTTGTCTTTCAGTACAATACTAGAATAAATAAGAATATCAGACGCAAACTCATTCGTCTTTCCTGTAGCTCTCAGAGAGTGCTATAATTATTTAACTTCTTAAAAGTTTCACACTCTTACAACTCTCATAAAGTAGTTATTCAACTCTTGATATTTTCTCCCCAGCTGTGATGATTCAATCTAGCCTGGGTTTTGAAAGAGTCAGCCAGGAAAATCCCACAGTGCAATACAGCTCATTTATAAGGATCAGCATTTCTGCAATAGCAAGCCTGCACTGCACTCTACATCTGTCTTATCTAAACACTACCATCACATCGTATTTAGGATTTCACGGTAAGTTAAACCACGACACGTAGATTTGAGAAAGTCATACATCTGGCCTGGAAAGATCATTCCCTATTTTAAACATTTTGCGGAACAGCTCCATATTATTAATTCAGGTAGAGCACATTTGTTTTGGGAGGTTGAATTCTCTTGCTAGCTAGGGGGAAGCACTGTGGTCTTTTTTTTACCGCAAAAGTTCTTACTTCTCAAACAAAAAAAATACCCTCAGAATTAAGTCAGTGTTCCCTTACTATATAAATCATAGCCTTTCATAGACATCACAAAAGGATTCTGATGTGAGAATTGTATTATAACACAGGTGAAATTCCCATTCTTTCCCAATGGTGACTTTCACCCGTAAGTGAGAAAAGTGCCAGCAGTGACATTTCATATTTCAAAATCAAGCCCTCTGAATTTTAAAGACAGAAAATTCTCAAGATTAAGATGCCTTTTACAGACATTAAATACCTGATATAGTTTATTTTGTTTATTCATGGTCAACAAGAACACTTTAAAGCTTATATTTAACATAGAAATCTCATGTATAAACTTCTCCCACTACATACATTTGCTATTGCCTAGCTAACATTGAAGGACACATAGTAACTTTTTAAATTTCCTGACTTTTATGATTGTTCAATTTTGCAACCTTAACATTATTTTGAAACTCAGATTGTGTAAAATTTTCCTCGAGAGACTAAGAGAACTATGTGCTTTTGAAATGTTGCCTTTCTATAGCTAATTTCCCTGTTTCTTTCTTTTTTTTTACTTTTTTTACCTGAAAATCTCACAGACAGGAACAAAATCACTGGACCTCAGCAATAATCAAGTGTGTTTCTAATACCCTGGTGCCTTGACTTTTCCATGTTCAGCGGGCACTCGTTCCAAGGCGCAGGTGTACATCTGTTATGGATCACAGGCCTGGTCTAGGAGAGCACTTGACATCGCTAGAACTACTCACGTGCTTAAGGTGAAGCTCTTGCTTAAGTGCTTTCCTGGGTTGGGGAGTATCTTTAGAGATATTTAAACTTGAAAGGAAACTGAATTAAATTTTCCTATCAATGCATATGGGATTTCAACAGGTGACGAATTACATCTAGTGGCTGTTAGCATGTGTGCTCCCTGAACATGAATGGGAAATGAATCCTTTCTGTCTATATGGAATCATAAAGTAGCATAATAAGTAAAAAGAAACTCTGTTCATTTAAAACAAAACACAGATCATTCTTGGTTTGCATCCAGAGTGTTTTGCAGCTCGAGTGAAAGATTGGTTTCTGTGCCCGTTACTGGTTGTTTTTCTGTGGGTGAACAGATGGTGGCTCTTTTATTAGGCAGCCTTTGTAGGTGTAAATTCCCCCCTTGTGAGGAACGTTAGCCTAGACCCATGCAATATTTAAGCCCCCTTAAACGGGATTAAATGGTGTCTTAAGTCTTATGCAGGCTCTCTGCAATGAAAGAGATTCGTACCCCTCATAAGCTGCATGGGAAATCTGAAAGGAGAAGCGGGACAGTGCCCTTCAGTCCAGCCCTGATGAACAGCAGCAAGGGGCTAACCTTGGACACTCTACACCTATCTGTGCTGAACTGCTGGTTTTTGCTAACAATTAAATGGTTAAAGGACATATGATTCTACACTTAGATGAGTTAACTGCAGGAGACTACCTGTATGACCGTGACTGGGGGCTGCCCTGAAGAAAAGCAATGCATTATTAAACAAGGACAAAGCATGTGGGTTGCCAAGAGCACAAAAGCTTGTGGAAGCAAAGGTCTTCCAAGGGGCTCAGTATTATACAGGAGAAAATGACTCACACTGCTACTAGCCCAGTCTTCAAAAATATATATGATGACGGGGATATTTATTTAATTTGGAAAGTATTGAGTGACACAGTTTTGTTTCCTTTGTATACGTGTCTCCCTAAACCACATGCCAATGTCCTTTCATGAGCTGATGAATGCATCTAGTTTAGGTGCTGAAAGGAACAGGGACACTTCTACTGTGTTCCAAAGAATGGGAAATATGGTTTCATAGATTTATTTTTCAGTCACCTCAGTGCACTCCAGTTGACTGCTGCAGATGCTTCTGTAAATATCTGCAAAGGAGGGACCTTTCGGGAATCAGAGGCTACTGATACACCGTGCCCAGCAGTCAGCGCCAATAGAAATATACCCAATGTTCTGTATCTCTGTTTTCTTTTCGCTCCTGTTCCAGTGCAGCCGTAGATATTTTTTCCCCTGGTTGAGAGGTGAGCAGTGCCAGTATTTGATCTGAATGTGGCGCAGCGAGTCCTGCCTCCAGCTGCCTGAAAATCCTCCAGGAGGGACGTGTGGTGGCCAGGGCTTTCCTGCCGCTGACGGCAGCGGTGGGGAGCAGCCTGGTGACCCTGCTCTCCCCCACGTTCCTCTCCCTGGCTTTGCTCCGAGGTGGCTCTGCCACCTCCCAGTGAAGCAGCGGCTGAGGTGGAAATTTTCCTGCATTCCAGATGCTGTTGAACTGGCCAGTGAGAGGCTGGGGCATTGGCAGCTCCTTAAGGTGAGGACAGTAAAAGCAACGGCCATGGGATTGAAATATAAAAGCCAGCCATGTAAGGAATGTTCTTTTTTTTTTTCCCATTTTGCCAGACTAAAAGTCCTCAACTCCATCCTTTATCTGCAAAGCAGAAGTCAAAGCAATGGCCCCTCTCTCTTCCTCCAGTCTCTCCTAGAGGTATACCACAGCTAAGTCCATATTTTTCTATATTTGCAATATTAGTTATTACAATGGTAAATTTAATCTCTACAGATATGACTATTACAACCTCACTGCCTTCTTCTTATTATTCTTATTATTGTTATTATTGTTATTATTGTTATTATTGTTATTATTATTATTGTGTCTCTTAATACTATTTCTAAAATGGCAATATGCTTTTCAGAGGCAGTGGCATTTTCCAAAGACTTTATCAGTGCCCTCTCAGGCACAGAAAAAGCCACTTCAGCCTGAGACTCCTGCAGCAATTAACCCACTGGTGCTTCCTTGATGCAATGATTCGTAATGATGAAAGCTCCAGACCTGCTGGCTCCAAGGAATTACTTTTACTGTATCAACTTTTCACATGTAATAAAAAGTATAACCACATGAGAAATTAAACTTATCTATGTACCCCCAGGTTTCGGAGAGCAAAAGACTTCTAAACCAAGTGATGTGATTAGGAGAAATAAGGAAATGAAATCACTTAATGGGAATGTGCGTTGCGTAGAAGGAATCAATAAATAGTTCCCAGGAGTTATCAAGGGCTGTTTAATGCCTTTTGGACCTAAAGTATCTAATCCCTCCCCTTTCTGTTTTATTTGTCCTCCATTCTATCGCAGAGCTGGAATATCATGCATCCTGTGAAGATCACAACAGCTGCTCAGTCCCAAGACTCAAGGTACAATGAAAGGGTCAAGTTTTCTTTATATTATGTATCAGATTCTCCATGAGAACTCTTTAGCTCTCCAAGACTTTAAAGCCTTATTAAGGAGATGGATATAAGCCTGTTTCCACACACACACACAAAACTATCTTGCTTTTCTTGGGACTTAATGTATGCTATGGAATAATCATCCTCAGGAATTGGCCAGTAGCAAGAGTTTATCTGAATGCTGATAGACAAAGCAGTGCAATGCATTGTGCTGAATGGCTGGCAAATCGTTTAAAAAAAGTATTTACAGCAGAAGAGAAAGGAGGTAATAAAAAAGTACAGGCCTTGTTGGTGACATCTGTGTAACCTCACTGTGAATAACATCAGAATTTGTCCCTAGATGTTTTCTGACTTACTTGGATTTATTTCACTAAATAAATGGGACAATTAAATTAAGGTAGAAGACTGTAGAAGTCTCTCTTAATTCAGGGCCCACTGAAGTTTCCATTCATTTGAATGAGTCCTGGAACAAGATTTGGGATGATATCAAATTATTCCCTCATTACTGTTTACAAGAAGCTTTCAGAGGACATAAGCAACAGCAATGCCAGTTAACCACAGCTAATGGAAAAACTCAGAAAAGAAGAAATGAAAGGCATAATTTGAGCTAGCTGATGATTTTTATTCAAGTTACTGTCAAGCAACATTGCTCCTCTGCCTGTTTTGTTTAGTCTACTCTTTGTAGACACCAAATCTACCACAGTAGTTCACCTTAATGACTTTTTCTTCCATTAGTTTGTCCAATTACTTTTCAAACCTGTGCAAATGTTTAACATCCCCAGTGTCTCTTGGAAAAAAAGTTCCACAACTTAACTACATGTTACAGGACAAAAAGACCTTCTGGGTTTTGTGGACTTTTTTTCTAGGTGTTTTGTTTTTGTCATTGTTTGACAGTTTTTTGGGGAGAGGTTGTTTTTTTTTTTGCAGTTTCAAACCTACCACATGGTAGTTTAATCAAATACTTTCTTCTTAATATATTTGGATAATCATTTAGCTTCTCTGCAGTTCACGAGTCTATTTTTGTAAAATAGATGCAACTGTGTAGGGCAATACAAACCCTCTATTATGTTACAGACCCAAGAGTCTGGGTCTACACGGTACCGGGAGATATGCAGTGATTTGGCTTTTCATTAGTGAAACCAAATTTCCTTTGTCTTCCACCTATACAACCCATAGTTTTCAGCATAATAAAACATAACAAGCAAGAGTTCTTGGCAAACAGAGGTAAGTAATGCCTGTTGAGAATCTGTCCCAGTATATTTAATAAATGCTTTCATTCAATAAATGTATACTCAGCTTTATGGAACATGGAAAACTACAGTCTTTTTCCATCAGGTACCAAAATAATAATAATCTGGCAAGTAACTGCTTAGTCAAAGTAGTAAAAGGCCACTAAAGCCAAGATTTTCTGTTACGACCATAATAATAATTTGCTGGTGACCACCAGTCTTCAGTGAGGATTTCAGGTGCCTCTGGAATTTTTCAATTTTTGCAAAGTGCCAGATGACTCAGAGTCCATGAAGCTCTGCTGCTCTTTCTCACATTGAGTTATATCTGATTGCAAACTAGCCTCGAAAGACATGAGTTAAAGAAAAATAAACTCATTCTGAGGAACAGCAACAGAATGTGATCCAGTACTCCTGGTCTCTAAATAATTTTTGAGTAGCTGAAACCAAAGCTTTGCATATATCTTAAAAATAGTGGAGGTCTGGATTTATTACTGAATGTCCTTTTAAAAAGATGTATGTTATTTCTATTAGATTCTGTGTATAAAAGGTACATATTTTTAGATGGGAGACTACAACTTCTAAACCAAAGTGTAAATGACAAATTCAGACTTCTAGAACTGCAGTACTTCCACTGAGAAAGGAACCCTGAAACCTCATCAGCTACAGCTGTATATAACACCATTCGATTATTACTGTTTTATTAAATTGCAAATTATTTTATTTTACACTCAGTAGTCCAAAAAGAAGTTCCTACTGACAGTCAGTCAGAGATATTGGGAAAAGGTAAAATCAATAAAATGAAAAACGATCAACCAGTAATTACGGTTGTAAGGCTTACTTCTGGACATACCATGAAAGTAATCTATATTTCAAACCTTTGTTGTTTTATTGCTGTAGAGCCAATCCACTTAAGTCCTAGATGTACCAGACACAGAAGTCAAAGTTTTGAAAGAAATATCCTAAAAATAAAAATAAAAAAGCCCAAGAAGGGCTTTGAGTAAATTTTCATTACTGTGAAACTCTACTACAGAGAAGAACCACAGGCACCTCTGTGAAGGAGCAAAACAAACTTCTCTTTACCTCCAGGTGCCTTCATGGCACAGATGTCTGTCACAAACCCAAAGAAAGTCATATCCAGTATGGCAGTGGTATACATCAGAATAGATCAACCAAAAGACACCAGTTTTCACAAGCCAAACAAAACTAATATGCATTTGAGGCTGAAACAAACAAAATTTAAGCAGGGGCTTGGGCTTGCTAAGCAATGAGTCACTCAGTTGTTGTTGAGTGCTTGCTGAAACCAATGGGACTTGGGAGCATTTGGCCCCTGGTGCTTTCCAGGTCCTGAAGCAGAGACAACTACATTAGAGTCTTTCTTCCTTTCTCTCAGAGCAGGTATGAAAAACCACAACAGACTCTACAGGAACAAACAGCTCAGCAAAGTCTGGGGTTGGCCAAGACTCAGTTTTGCGTCCTAAACTGGACCAACACGCTGCACTCCAATTCCCTCCCACCAGAAAGCCAGTTGCAGAGCTATCTGCTCCTGTCAGCAGCGTGAGCAAGAGCGTGAGTAAGAGCTCTCAACCCCTAGCAGCACATTTTTCATACCTTGCCTTCCCTTTTCCTATTCAGGATGCAGAGAGCCGGCTCTGTCGAAGCGCAGGAGTTGGATCAACATTTTGATTTGGAAAGGAGGAGCATACAGAATTTATAATGGCTCACTGAGTGACATGCAATTTGTAGCTCACTTCCAAGTCCTCAGGCAAGTGGCAATAGGTCAGTAAAAGCTTTTACCATTGTTTGTTCTGGAATATAAAATCTCTAATCTTATTCATTTTAAAATGATGCTGTCAGGTGAGCAGAAATAGGTTTTGATAGCCACTGTGCAGAAAAGAGCAAATGGATGCTGTCTAATGTGCCTGGGGAGTCTTCCCTGAGGTGGAGAGGAAAGGTCTGCATAAGTCAGGGTGAGCATGTACCTGCTGCTTTAGTCCAGGGGGAGTTGATGCGCATTTACAGTAGGGGAGTCCTTCTATGTTCATTCCCCCCACACAATATTTACTTTCTACATGCCTGTAGCTGATTCATAATCTCAAAGTAACTTACAAAAGTTAGGAAAGGGTATGTCCCATGTTTACAGAAGGAGAAACTGAGGTACAGTAATGCTCAATTGCACGGCACAGTAGGAACAGTGCTTGGAGCGCGCTTCCCTGTTCCCTCTTTCCTTCTGGATCAGCTTCTCCCGACAAAGCAAAGATCTCCTTTCAGGGCAGAAACTTCTGAGTTGCACCCTATCTTCAAGCTTTCAGGTAAGGTCCATAATGTGGTCTCAAACCTCCAGAAAGTAAGCTAATAGCAAGGCCTCATAGTAGGACAGTGGTTGCCCATTTACATTTTGAGTGTGTGGCTGCATCTTTCACTTTCTGGGAAGCCTACCAAAAGAGAATTACAGTTATTGAAAAATGTGGCCAAGAGAATAAGCAATACCATTACAGAGTAATTGCGAAGTAAATTAGGATGCGTTTGCAGATTTTACCGACATTAAAAATAAACACAAATAACAACAAAAAAAAACAGGAAAAGAAAACTACTTTTAGGCTACATTCAGAGAATATCTTTCCAGCAAGAGCTCAGAAAATAACCAAGTTAAGAACACTAGAACTAACACCTTCACACTGCATTCTCTCCTAAAACATATCAATATAGATATATAATATTTTCCCTGCTCATCAGCATTTGCTCTACATTACCTGCCTTTTCGACCTGGTGTCTCTTCTGAAACCAGAAAGGGATATCATTTGAATCTCCCCTGGTAGCACAAGAGCTCCACAGATGTATATTAGTGTGTGATGCTAAGATGTTCCATATTTAGTATGGTTTGAGTGAAAACCCTGACAAAATACTCTGAAATCTGTGGATAAAAGAAAGGAAGCTGGAAATGGGCCAGATTCCAAATCCGTTAGTATTGGCTTGCAATGCCTCTCAACCATTTGAGTGGTGACTGTTTTCTTTAAGCGTCAAAAATCATAGGAAACTCATTTCAGAGAAAAACTGCCAACAACAATCTGTAATCAGCCATTTGAAAAGCTGCTGAAACACGATTCATTATCATAGAAACTACGACATGCAGCCTATAAAAACTAGTAGGGCCTCAGTGGCAAGCAAGACATCTGAGTTGGTACTAGAAGAAAGCCAGTTTATGGGAGAGACCCAGCCTAGAGAAACAGGCATCTTTACCAGAACAGGGCAACATGAAACCAGGTGCTGAGCACCCAAGACATGTCAAAAGTTTCACAATAAAGAAACTCTAGCAAAATAGTCCCTGTTTCTTTTGATCTTCTCCCATGAGGATCTTTAGCTGTGAAACCTGTCGGAGCCTCATCACTCTCCTCCTGCTTGTTGGAAATATCAGACCATGAGTAGGGAGAACACACACTGTAGGTCATTATCTGTCCAACAGCCTTGGTTTCCCATCTCTTCCACACACTGGCCACACTTTCTCTAGCTGTCTGTAGTTTGAAGAACATTGGAAATCAGGTATAGGGAAGTCTGTTCCGGTAAATCGCCTCTAGAAAGCAACTGACTGCAGCAAAAGAGAGAAACCCAGAGCTTTGCAGGAGCTGTGGCCTCACCTCTGTTGAAAGCACTGGCCCTCCTGCAGCTGAAGTGGTATGTGGTCCTGAAGTTCCCATTGCTCTTTCTGTATCAGGAAACCAAAACAACAACAGGAACACCTCATTTCATCTGACACTAGCCAGGAAATTATGCCCTTTACATTTGGATGTGGAACTTGGCTGAGCAAACCATGCTTTCATCGCCTTCAGGTCAGACCATTGCAAGCAATACGTTCTCATGCTGGAGTTAACCACAAAAAGGCACTCAGGACCTGTGCCTGGTTCATAAGACTTGTCTTAAGTCGGACATGCCAAAGAAAGCACTTCACACCAGTGCTCTGCACTCCCTCTGGAGTCCTGCTCCAGTTCAAAAACTGGCTTCAAAGATCTTGTCTTTCAGCTGTAAAACCTTGAAATAGCACAGGCATGGCCTAACTCACAGTCCATCTTTCTTCTCACTTCCTCTTGCTGTGATCAGTAGCAACAGCAGGTAACAGTTTCAAAAACACCAGAAGAGATTTAGGAGCCTTTAATTTTTTTACAGTACTATGGCCTGTGCTCCTACATGACTTGGACATTTTTGAAAATTTTATGTGGAGTCTTAGTATCTAAAGGTCTTAGGTACAGAAAGGTGGTGTGCCCCCTTGCTGAGCCCAGCTTGAAAAGGGGATGTGGTTGATTAAAAGTAAGAACTTGGTATCCTGACCCACTCTGATCTACCTGGCATCAGAAATCAGTCATTAGGCACTTTTCCTGTGAAGGTCTATAGTAATTGAAACTCCCTTATCCTCCTGCAGCTGAGGGAAGACCACAGGCTGCTGATTGGATTCTCCATGAAGCTGATTCACTATCCCTTTGTGGAGGGTTCAGTAGTTTATTTGGCTTTTCTACTTAATACTGAGGAAAAAAAAAAACCACACACACACAACAAAAAGTCCTTTGTGTATGGAAGTATCCCAGAAGAGAGGGGATAACTTTTTCCAAAACAGTTAAGTACTGTAGGAGCTACATCCTTTCCATAATAGCCCATACCACAGAATTCACCATAAATATTCAGAGTGCCTCTCACTGTATATTTAAGCAGCAAATTCTACATAAAACTCCAGTATACCTAGCAAATTCTGTTCTTGTTATCCTTACGTTCAAGAGTTTTTTTCTTCTTTTCATTTTTCTGGAGATTCAGCTGGAAAGGGGGACTTGGATGAATGAATATAGGGGCACACAATTCCTCACACTGAGAAGAAATGATGTAGAGAACATAAAACACCTTGTAGGTGAGGGTCACAGAACTCAGATATTAAGGAAACAAGCAGAGAGAGAGAGTTGCTGGAATAAGGAATAGTGAAAGAAGCTGTAGAGTGTGAAAAGAGAATTGGATATGACATACAGAGCTCCTGTTATAAGGGAAGAAGATAATTTAAAATACCTTAAGTAGAGGCAGGGATGGAGATGCACAGCAGTATAGGGCATTGGGTGCGAAGAGTTCAAGATTTCTGAAACATGTTTGGCTTGCAAATGAGGGCATGTTCTCCCTCACCCTTGTTTCTTTGGTAGTTATTCCCCATGGCTCACACACATACTTGTTTTTGCCTTTCTCTTGGAGTCTTCTGAATTTGCTGGTTCTCATCTTGAAAACCAGAGGAGTCTGAAATACTAGTTGCCATGATTAAAGCTGAATATAAAGAAATGCAATGCTTGGCCTTCAAAATAACTGGAGACATTTCCATTGTCCCTATCAGAATGACGTTTAATCAGTGACATGATTGATCAGTCACACAAACATGAACAATAGGGTTTTACCTTCCTGTAGAATGGCAAGGAATAAGTAGCAGGGACTAAAGCAGTGGATAAGTATGATAGATATATATATACATATACATATATATGTATGTATGTATGTATATATGATGTATATATGTATATGTATATGATACATATATATATGTACTTTTTCTCCAGCTGAGCAATTGCCTTCTGATTTTGTACTGTACCTTTCTTATTTCAAGAAGCCTCTAATAAATGTTCTGCATTTAAGCAGTTTATTGTCGCAGGAATCAAGTCTTGTCTTCTTCACATCTACCCTGCAGTCCAAGAAAGAAGAATGTTACTCTTTATCCTAGCCATATTATTGATTTAACTGACCTGTATTTCAAATATTGTCCTGTTCCACATTTATCCCAAACCTATGATTTGCAGCCCATTATAAAAATTCATTTTAATTCGACAAGGAGTGCACAAAACTTCTACCATGTTTCTTTGTATTATAAATAACACTTGACTGTACAGGTAGCTAACTGAAACCAGAGTGGGATAATGCAGCAGAAGGGACCTTTGGGGTCTGTCTCTCATCAGGGGTGTACTAATGGTAGAGTGGTGATTAGTGCCACCACTTGCACTAGTGGTGGCACTAGTGCTTGGTGCACTAGTGCTTGCCAAGCAGTTAACCTTGGTTTAGTTTGCCTTTGGTTAAAACCCACAATCTCTCTCCTGCTGTTACTCTGTGACTGTGTTGGCTTTCTAGAGAGGGATGATGTGAGGGCAGAACAGGAAGGATGGCTACTGGCATAGCTGAGTATTTTCTTACTACCTCTTGTTTAATGAGCTATAAACTTGTCTTTGTGAATAGAGACAATTGTAAACACAATATGGGTACGCAGCCCAAATATCAGTGGTTAGGTCAGTGCAACTCTGCCCAAGGTTTGATGCAAAGACTGAGGCCAAAAGGACAACTACATCACACAACTGACAACTACTCAGCTTTTCTTTCAAGATTGTGCAGAGCTTGAATACTAAGAACAAAGAACATATAAAACTATGTGAATTCTCCCATAAAAATGTGAATTCTCCCATAAAAATGCTGCTCACTGTGAGCTGAGGTGGGCAGAATCTCACTCAATGTAAAAGATAGGAATCGTGTTCCTTTAAATTGAGCTACCACTTGGAATGTGACAATCAGAAAACACTGTAAGAGCTGTAAGAAAGGCCTCACAGCCAATAAAACAGAAAGTTTAAGGCTGCAATAGGCTCAGCACACCATCGCATGTGCTCAGGGACCACAGCATGAACTGGAGCCTGACAGACACGGGCCAGGAGTGGGCAGTAGGAATTATCTGCACCAAGCGAGGTTCCAGAAAAAAGCTTTACTAACCATTCTTGCAGAAGTCAGTGGAAAAGGTACTGTTACCTACCCCCTGCATTCTTTTTCTTCAGAATAATTTTAGAAAGTCCCACTTCTCCACAACTGCTGTTTGTATTGCTTGTATTGTAAAGCATAGAACAATTTGTTGTGAAGCCTTTCTACATGTGTAAATAGGTCTCTAATGGATAAAAAACTCTTCCTGGAGAGTATATAACATAAGTTGGGGGGGTTGTGCGACTGATAGCAATGTGTGGTTTGCTGCTGACTCTTTCAAATGAAGGCTTCTGTGCAGCTCTTTAAAAAACAACTAGCCATTTCCTAGCAGCATAGTGCTGATAAGTAAAGCTAATAAGAGAATCTTACAAGAATGTTAAAATCTCATACATCTGGGATTGAATTCATGTCCTCAAACACTGTAAACGGATCCTCCTATATAATAAGGGCTTTCACAAATCACCTTCGTCCTCCTGGGAAAAGGAGGAATACAAGAAATGGCATAACTACCACCACTACTAAGCACACACTTCAGTTTACTTTACAACAGGAAAGGATTTAAGGATCTGCCTTTTCTTTTGCACAAATTAATTATCAGCTCTTTTATCTTTAAGCAAACTTAGAATAGACCCAAGGAGAAGTACAAAAATATTATACTGCAAAGGCAATATTGACATAATTTTTAATGCTGTAAAAGTCAAGCAATATGGAATGAAGGTTGAAAAGCTGTCTTTACCTCATCACTCAAGCACAGATATTTATGGCAGCACCTACTGCCTGCAAAAGGAGAGGAAAGGAAAAATAGCTCTCACTGAATCTCTTATGTGCTGTATTTGTGGGGATCAACAGCAACAGTGCTTTTGGTTTTATTCCCTTTTTTTTTTTTCTGAGAATAACACTGAAAGGAATAAAAGACTTTTGGGCAAGTTATAGCTAGTCTGAGTCTTCTTTCCTCATATGTGTACCTTAGCCAAATAAATATTTCTGTTAGCATTATCGCTATGAGTCATATTAACTGCATACACTTCGTATCAAATACACTAATTTTATTTGTGCATATAGGTAGTCCACTGAAGAACAAGTGCTCTGGTTCTTCAAAATTCAGACCAATTTTGGAAATTTGATACCAGTCACAAAACATCCATGAGGTTTCGCAACAAGCAGTTTTAGTCCTCACCAAGAATTCTGATAATAAATTGTCCCAGGGAGATTACACCATGAGAGACACCAGAAATGAAGCTCAAGGGTTAACAGTCTGTCACAAGCCCAGCATCTCCAGAGGTTTAGAGTCGAGGTGAGAAGCGGCACAAAGGAGGTGCTTGACCTGCATGGGCTGTTAAGCTGGAGAGAAGAGTACTGGCTTTGCCTGATCTGGAATGTAAATGCAGAAGGAGAGGGAGCAGGTTGAGGTTAAAGTATATCATTTACATTTTATGTCACCTACTTTTCTTGTAAGGGCTCTGGTTAAGCCAGGAGTTTTTGCTATTCTCCTGTCTGCCAAGTGTGGCTTTCTTAACTGGTAGCTAGTGCTTTGTAGCTAGTATGAAAGCTTGTGTGGGTATGGTTTTGGTCTAAGGTCTTTTTACATTAGGTAGTGTTTGCTTTTCATCCTTCCCAGAACAGCCTGAAACACACACACACACACACACACAAAAAAAAAAAAAAAAAAAAAAAAAAAAAAAAAAGATTTTTCTCTGCTCTGCCAACAGGCTTGCCTTTTTGGGGGGCAGTTAAACAGCTAAATCCAAGGAAGCATAGTCCTTCCTGCAGTGCTTCTGTTCCTTAGGAAGCTGAGAGTCTTTGGGTAACTGGGATATAAATTGGCGTGTATGTTCAGGACCTATCCCATGTTGAATTTCCTGTACTGCTTCAGATGGGTGCCATGGAGATGGATTCCTGTTCCCCTTGGGACCTGCACACTTCCTGATCATGGTCCTGTTATCACCTACTAGAGAGCACCCAGGCTGTAAGAGGTAGGCCACAAATACTTATATTTTAGCACAAAGTAGGCCCAAACACCCCTTTTCCTGTGGAACTGTGAGCACCCCAGTGGTGTCTGTGTGATGCTGATAAAAGCTATGCTCTTGCTGCCTTTCTTGTATCAGAAGCGTTCGTAGGGACTGTCCTTTCTGCCCAAATGCTTATTTTTACAAAATGACTAGGAACTACTTCAGAAACTTCTCCTGCTTTCCCAAATCTGGCTGAAGTTGGCTAGGATGTTCAAATTACTGTGGAAGCAGCAGTGCGTAGGCAAAGGGATAGCATGACCTTTCAGGTGGCAAGGCTTTGGAGTGCATCTCAAACCCACGGGGTTTGGCCCCAATGGACCAAACATGGTCTCCCAAATGGCAATGCAGTTGCTCTATATTGCCGTTTGAGAGAAGTAACATATAGGTCCTATCTTTGTATGGAACAACGATCCCACAGGCCATGACTGTAGTAGGTAAATGCAGCCTTATTGATGACATACACTATTGCAATGCCACAGTGATGTACATGACTCAGGAACTGAGGAGCCTTTGTGTGCTGACTTTCTTTAGATGCTGGGGACTTCACTAGTGAAAAAATTCAACTCTTACCTTAAAAAGAAATATAGTTGAAGTTGAGAGGAGAAGCATGGCGATCTCTCACAGAGACTCTCATATTTTGTTTGCCTCTATTGTAAAATTGTTAATATATTTTCTCCCTTACACGGAAACACAATAGCAGTGTTAAGGCCAGTTTTACAGTTTTCATCCTGTACCTAAATCCTCCCTCATCCTGCTTGCCTCTTATATGAGACTTTTTGCTTGACCTCTCATATAGTATACATTACTGCTCTCTAGCACTCGCTCAGAAATAAGCATCCCACACCTGTGACTGGAATTTCATCTGGGCAGGAAAAATGGAAACTTCTCCTAATGGAGAGGGGTTTGTGCAAGCCTCGCTCTGCCACCACGACTCTCAGTTGCATTGCTGCCCAAATGCAAGCAGTGAGCTGAGTAATATGCACCACGGAGATGGTATTTTGCATAGACTGTACTGGCAGCGAGCTAGGAAAATAATAGGATGGGGTTCAGGTTACTGCATCAGCACTTTGCGTAAGCAAAAATGTAGGCCACTGGTTCTTAATAAGGTAGATGTCCCTGTTCCCCTTCACTGGCTTAGGTAAAAACTGTAGAAAGCTAGGTGGCTTTCTGTGGCTTAAGAGCATGAATTTAATATCCTCTCTTCTGAAGCTCCCTTGCTAATTACAGCTCACTTCATCACTGTGTTGGAAAAGTGAATTTTGCTTAAAAGTTAAATGAGAGTAGGTAACATAAGAGAAGCACAAAGCGAAACTGCAGAGGTAGCACCCCTAGCACCTGCTTCTACACACTGTGAGTTAATAAGTTCTTGAGCTTTATTACAAGCTGGCTCTATTTAGGCTGGTGCTTGGCAAAGAGGTGTTCAATATGTACTCAGAAAAAGTGAGTGAATTGGTTTTCTGGCTCCTTTCAAATAGTTGCTGCTAGTTAGGACTGTCTGCACACATCCAAAATCTAGGAAAGACCATTGGACCACACAGTGCGAACAAGAGAGTGTGCTCCAAAAATGGTACATAAATAATGTGGATATTATGTGACAATTACTCCAAAGAGAAACTTGACACATCTATACATCTTTGACTTGATTTTCATTTTGATGTATAGAATAACTAAGAAAAAAAAAAAGAGAGAAAAAAGAAAAAGGCTGAGACTTTCATAACTGGACCTGAACTTTTATGTGAATTTCTGCTATTGACCTTTGCAGCCATAGAAAGTGCTTAGAGGCAGTCAAGAAGTTGTCAGAAGATTTCATCTGCTGATGTTAGTAAGTTAGAAGCAACAGAGACAGCAGCAAACACTTTAAACAGCCTTCTGTGTAAATAGCTTTATATCTGGGAAGGCTCTAAGTAGACACAATATTCTTAAACTGTGTAAGAACTGCAATTTTTGAAAATACTGGCTGGTCAAAAAATTCTGACATATGTAGGTTAAGGTTATATAATTAATTTTACAGATAGTTTGTTTTATATGTCCTGCTTATGAGAACACGTAAAGCAGGTTTTGCTACTCATTCCCCCTCATACGTACATTTAATAAGAAAGTCAAGAGGCGCCTGTTTTCCGCAGCAATAACTTACGATCTCTGTAGAGCTCTATGACACCCGGGGAACTTGCCTCTACGTGCTTCAGAAATGTCAGTGCAGAAGCTCATGGTGATAATCCCTGGTGGGCTACAAGTGCTAAAGGGTAATACCATCACACACTCGATCAGAGTTAACATGCACCGAGCAGCAGAGGGAAATGGTATACCCTCTTGTGCAGAGCCACACACAGCGAGTGACATGCTCACCCAGCAGAGCTGTCCTGCTGAATGCTAAGTGACGAGCTGATCTGCTGCCTGCCTTGGATTTTCCTACAGGGCTCCTTCACTTGACATGCGTATCACCTGAGGTGGATCGCTAGCTGATGCTGCGGAAGGCAAGCCCAATAACACTCACATGGCAGAGTTCAAGGGGACCTTCAAAACGGGAAATGGACACATGTCTTCCCACACATAAATGCTATTGGCAGATCCTTGCCTTAGGAGGAGTCCTGTGTCAGTAACCAGCTGCTAGTAAATGGCCCAAGATGCCTAAATTTGTCATGGGAGGAGAGGTGTCAGAAAATGGAGCATGCCTAGCTCTTCAGTGGAGAATGCAGTGCTGAAAGGGGGGTATTGAGTCCAGCTGACTATTTACAGTCTCCCAGGGTCAAGAAGCACATGAGTGTCAGCACAACTGTCATCGAGGTGGTGACAACAGTGCAGTCGGGTAAGGCTGATGGTAGAGCCCTGTCAATCTACTGCACCGCACTTACTGCCTTTGCCTGCAGCAGTATATGCCTTGCAGCATGAGAGCTCAACCTGCTCTGACAGACCAGGATGGGGAACTATTTTCCTGCTCCTTACCCCTTCTCAAACCTCAAACATCAAAGACATGATATTTTTTGTAGTATGAATTTGGAGGGAAGTCATCAGACTAAGGAAGAAAAGAGGTCATGTATAAGAATATATGCGGAAATATTTTACCTTTTTACCACGTGGGCTAGTGTGGGGAAGTAAACTTAGACTGAAACTTTGTGCTCTTGCAGTGAAAATTCCCCTTTACTTTCCCAGAGAAATGAAACTCAGGAGAATCTCTGCTCAGGCACTTCTGTAGAGTGTTGCCAAGGCTCCCAGGAACAAATGATCTGTGGGAGCCTCGACTCAGTGGTATCAGAGGTGCACCCCAGCACTCATGTGCACACACACCACCCAACTCGGCTCTCCTCTGGACATGGGAGCAGGGCATTGTGTATGTGTGTTACGGTGGAGTACAGAGAAGAGCAGGGTCTATTTTAACTTGTCCCTTTCTCTTCCTACGCTGTCCCCCGGGATATCTTCTCCCTCTCAGATCCCAAAAGGGGACTTGCCAACTGTACCTGCAGAGGAGGTGGGAACTGTGGCCAGCGTAGAGCTGGTGGAAGGAGGAGGAACATCCATCCCTCTACTAATGCCAAAGATATTCAAAAAACAATATGCTTTGGACAAGTTTAAATAATTTTATCCAGATCTTCCACCCATCTTGTCATTGTCAGAGCTGGATGTGACAAGGGGGAAGTGCAAAGGGAAAAAAAGGTTGAAAAATGATGTGGTGCTCCCAGAGGGGAGCCCTCCTGCCCTGGGGAACTGCTGACGTTGAAAACAGAATTGGGCTGAAAACAGTGATGAAGGTGAATCCTGTTTTGTTGCCTATAAGACATTGTGGGTATAGTGATGGATGCCCTTGAGAAATACAGGTTTTCTTTCATTCCAGCATTCCGTTCTTAAATACATACTTTTAATGGGAGAAGAAATTCTGTCAGGGGAGACGAGCCGCAGGCCAAGGCACCTTCTCTCCGCTTTCCCCTGCTTTGCCAGCGGCTGCTAGACCGAGTATTTTCCACGAAAGACCCGCTAGATGTCAGTGCGCTCTGCCGCTTCCCGCCGCCCCGCTCCCATGCGGAGCGGGGGACACGGTGCCCAGTGGGGCGGCTTAGGGGCTCGTGTCCCGTGGGCACTGCTCGCCCTAGGCCCGGCTTTGCTCACCCTCTCCCAGGACAGGAAGGCCAGGCAGCCTCCACAAACGCCCTGTCGGGAATCAGCTGTCAGGAATGGGAAGGGCTTGGCCAAGACCGGGCGTGTTGCGTGCGTGTCCCGTCCTAAAGATGATGTTGAACGTTGAGTTGCCATGGGAGTGCTGCAGGTTTCGGTGGGCGACTCCGTTGTTTATGGCCAGGCCACGTCGTGAAGCAGTTGTTAAATGACTTCCCAATATTCTTCTTGAAAATAGGAGGCCCTAAATTTTCATTGTATTTTATGAATGCTGTCACCAGCAAAGATCCTTTAGGAAGTGCCAAGCCTGTGAAATGCAGATCTTTGCATCAGCTATTAAGCTCCGTATCCTTGCCTCCCTGGAAAGGTCATGGATGTTTTGTCCTGATGGGTTTGGTTCAAATCATTCCAAAGAGAGGAACCAGCCCAACATTGAATCCAGATGTGGGTTCAGCATCACCCAGCCTCTCCATCCATGCTCACAGCTGTTGGGGCTTTTCTGATCCCATGTTCTGGGCCTATCTCAATTGCAGACATTTCACTCTTGATTTATTAGAAAAAAAATCCCACTGCTACTATATCATCAAGTCTTGGCACATCTATAAAAATATACTTGTTATAGTGTTTCAAGGGACTGTGTCTTGCAAAGAATATTAATATTCTTGAGCTCTAGCATTTAACAAAAAATAATTTGGAACAAACCATAGTAGGTTATGAGGCAAGAGAGAATCCCTGCTTCAGATGTTTGATGTAAGTCTGAACTGTAAGCTTGGCAGAACCTTCACAAAGCCTGAACAAGTAGGTCAGGTATTTGAACATTTATCTATTTTATTTACTTTGTGGTGGATATACAGGACTAACATGAGAGGCTTTTTTTCTTTTTTTTTTTTTTAAGAGAAGCACAGTGCTGTTCAATGTAAAGTAGATTAGAGGACATAAATTAAAACTGAAATGCAACAGGGAACCCAATAACCTCTTTTATTAGGATAAGCCAGATATCCACCCTATTGATCTCATCATTACGTAAAACAATATGAGGAAAGCTTTCCTAGCTGACTGGTCTTAGTGAACTGTGCAAGAGTCTCCCCCAGGTGATGCAGTAAGCCCCACTACTTGACAACTTGAGTAGTGCAAAGGACAAACCACTAGTGAACTTTTGGGAGCAATTCTGGGTTGGCAGAGGATAGACTAGATGAGCTAATCATTTTTTAAAAATCTTTATGTCTATAAATTTGTATTGAAAAGTGTTCTGCTTCAGCAAACAGCAGAGGTATATGGCCAACTATTTCTAGAAAAATTCATTTTATTGCCTAAATTGTCTAAAATATATAGGATTTCAGAAAAGAATATAATTCCTTAATATATCTCCTTAAAACTTGTTCCTCCCATGAGGCCTGTAAACCTTCGTCTTCCTCTCAGAAGACAGTTGTGTGAATTGTTTTTTAGCTAGTCCAAGCTAAGTCCAAGCCTTTGGACTTATGTGTTACTAACCACAGCAATTGAGTCATATCATTGTGCCACTTGAACACGCCTAGTATTGCTGTGCCATGATGTTTCCTTTGGTGGGATTTTTCACCCAGAGGGAGCTTATCAACCACATAGGGTATGGATGCTGTCTCACAGTGTCGGTGAATAAGCAGGTATTGGTGTATTACAAATAATTATAATTATCCAGCATAATTGTTAGTGAGATTAATGATGAACAAGGTCAAGGAGGGAGAAGCACAGCAGCATTCTTCACCGTATGAAAGGACTGATGCTTTTGTGACCAAGGCCTGTTGTCTGCCGTGACTCACTAGACCTTTGGAAGTGGTGATGGTTTCAAGCCCTGAGCTCAGTTGACTGCTCGTGAATGGCCTTTGTGGGGCTGCCAAAATGAATATTTCTACTTCTGAAACCAGTGTCAGGTATTGCTGAAAACTGAGGCTGATATGGAAAAATGATGGAATTTCACAGTCACATGAAGACTCAGGTCATCCCATGATGGGGCTGCTCAAGAAGGTGCCGGGAAAGAGGGTCCAGTGCTGCCGGGACTGTGAATGGCTGAAACACAAAACATGTGAATTCTCCATTTGAAGAACCTAAAAAATTGCCTGGAGAACTTGCTAGGAGAAGTGTTTCTCTGGATAAACTTCAACATGGTACAAAAGCTGTGTTCTCCTATCACACACTCAGTCCTTTTGTTTTGAATGTGGATGAACACCTGGGGAACAGGAAAGCATCCAAACCCAGTGTTTTGCAGCGGGATGCAATGCCCATGGATGGAGTCTGGGCGAACGGGTGTCCCCTCTCACCCCATGTGCTGGCACCTTGGCTGAGGAACCTGCATGGTGCAGGATGCAGCCGTGCCGGCTGCGCCTGAGGAATGTGGGGAAGGGAGAGGGCACACACATGGAAACAGCTGCACTTAGAAATCGCTTAAGTAACCATGTATGGGAGAGACATACAATGTGTTGAATGTCATCAACAGAGAAGAAGTGAGAAGTGAGAAAGAGTCAATTTTACCCAAAAGCTGTCTACTCATGTTCTTGGTTGTGTGTCCAGTATCCAACTCCCTGTAAGGCTCTGAAATATTTTTACTTTCCCCAACATCTTCCACTCCCTGGTTTAAAATAATTTTCTTTAAAATGGACAGCTGATGTGGCATAACCACCTCCACATTATGCTCTCCCTGAAATGCTCCTTAGACTGACCATATTGTACTGTCCTAAATAAAACATCTTAGACAAGCCTTGTTCAGCACCCTGTTTTAATCTACTCCTATCAACCACAACTTCAGTCAGTTCAAGAAGACTTGAAAAAAAATTTATTAGGTGATTTCCATGTGAAGAAGCCTGATCTCTGGCACATATGTACACAGAACTGGACACTTTTCTTCCTCCCTTTTTTTTTTAATGCTGTGTTCAGTTGTAAAACAGGCAAGATCAGTGAGGTTTGTAGTGCATACATTATATAACTTGAGTTTTCAGGTAAAGAGGGAATTAAATATCTCTTTTCACATCCAGGCAGCTCTGTTGCATTCAAACACCAAATAATCTTTACTGATGTCTGTCAACTGAGCTACAATTTTAAAACACCATCCAAATTTTTGTTTTGTTTTGTTTTTCTGCTAGCTCTAAGCATTGCTGATAAACTCTTAATTTTCCCTTTAGCCTTCATTTGATCAAGTTGTTAACACAGCTACTTTTAGGGGAAAAAAAGGAAAGCTTATCATTCTACTCATTCTCTGAATGAACCAATTTTTCTATATGGTTGCCAATGTATAATCTTTGTATGTCTTGTCAGATCCACAGTTTATTGATGATTCATCTCCTCACCAAACAGTGCTTAACCTTCCAGGTTAACCTCTTGCAGGTATTTCTTAAGCCCCTGGTACTGGATACTACTGGATATAGTTCATTGCAAAACTGCATTTTATAACGTGCCATCAGTGGCATGTGATTACAGCTGTCCTTGGCAGTGCTGCATTGCCACAGTCATATGGGTCACAGTGGTCCCACTTGAACTGAGCTGTCAGGATACTTTATATGGATAAACTTTTAAAATAAGAATGTTGAGCTCTTCCGTATTTCTAAATAAGGAGAGAAAGACCCTGACCATGTTTACCCCATATTGTTTGTTTGTTTATTTATTGGTAATAGTAATAGAAGGGAGAAGCAACTGAATCTTTTAAAAAGAAAACTCTTTGATAAATATTTTCACAAATGAGTGGTTCCTGTTCTACATCTGAAGTGTGAAAATCACCCTGATGATTCTGCAGTATCTTTGTTTACCCTTGTTTTTTCAGTGCATGGAGACCTGTCTTTGCCACATCTTTTCCTTACCTGTGGTTCATGTAAAGTGGCTCCTTGTGGTTTGGTGTCTGGAAGCAGCACCAGGGGAAATGGGGCAAAGCAGCTGCTGGGCTGCTGGGCTTCAGCAGCACTCCATCCTGCAGCATCCCCTGCTAAACAGCTGCTGGGGAAATGGGCAGAAGCTGTGCAGCATCTGGGAGAGCGTGTGGTTGGGAAGAGCATGACAAGAAACCAGGAAAGCAGCACGAGGATGTAGCTTTTCATTCAAAAGGTTATTGGCAGAGAGTATCCCTCTGCTTATCCATCCACGGACTTAATTATCCCTGCGGGAGCCCCTGTGCCCAATTTTGCATGCTTCAAGCATTTGCTACTCTGGGAAGTAAATGCTGTTTAATATTTTTTCTATTATTTCCTTTCCTAGACTTATTCACCAAAGGCTGTTTTCCTTGGAGAAAGGTCAGATCCATGCATGGACATCAACCCATGCTGTCTTCACATCCATATCAGGTGTAACAACTCCTAGAATGGCTTTCTTGTTGTTTCTAGATTGCTCAAGAACCGTAACAGAGTACCCTGGTACCCTACTTAATCCAGTGACTCTCCTTTTGGTTTATGCATCCAGGTTTTATTCATTTAGATACAGGGTTTGGAGCAGGCTGATGAGTGGTATAAAAACCACATCAAGAAGCTGCCTGGACTCAGGACTTAGAAGCAGCCCAAGTCGTGCAACTGAGAAGCAGCTTAAGTAGCTCAGTTCAAAGTTGGTTGTCTTCAGATGTACAACCTGTATCCCTGTGCTATGCAGAGCTGTGAGGACTTTCTCTAAAAGACCCAGTGTGAAAAAGGGTGACTGTCCAAAGCTTTCATCATGGTAATAGCTTGAAGTGAGGAGGTGGGGATTTTGCTTTCCAGGTAGGGGCTGAGCATCAAAATCTTAAAATTGTCTTAGATTAGAATATCAGAAAGGTTGGCTTTTCCACAGAACATATTTTATTCCAGAACCAATGGAACAAAACTTGAAGGAACATGGAGGAATATGATAACACCTAAACTGGAGCATATGTTAACAAGGACCTTTATGAAGTCTAGAATGCAATGCAGTTTTACAGACTGTATTTATTCATACTGAGCCACTGATTCCAGTCTCCCCTCTCCTGAAGCATAAGCAAAATAGCTAAAATAG